>SJXQ01006587.1:183380-220420 GCA_006408695.1 Aepyceros melampus
GGTAGAAAAGGAAGCAAAAGGCAGGTTTTGGAGCTGGCGTTAGATTCCTATATTTGCTTTTCCTTAGTCTTCATCCATCCCAGGATGTCTGAAGTCTCCATCAGACATCCATCCCTAAAGTCTCCAGGGCCCCTCTGAGACTTCTCTCCTCCACCCCATTGGTTTACTGGGCCCATCCTTTTCTGAAGTACCAGGCCCTAGGAGATGAGTGAAAAGGAAATGAAGACTTATCCCTGCATTTTCCCACTCAGGTTTGCATGGATCCTAAGCGAAGAATAAAAGCGATTCTTAAGTGTCCTTACTGATTCATTCCTGCAGGTGAGTTGAGAAGGCCAAAAATCAGGTCTGCAGAAGTGAAACATGATCATGTACATCCCCAAACAAAAAATCACCTGGAATTCACTGAGATCTTACTCACAAAGACCAAATAAGTTATGTCAATTATGATATCAAATAGCAGCTACTTAGGTAGTTGGGGTGGAGTAGGGAGATGTGCAGCCCTAGACACAAACTGAAAGGGTAAATGCCTTCAGTTGTAAGCAGTTCCATCCCTTCCCTGCAGTCATGGCCCTGGGATACATGAGCATCAGTGTGTACACAGAAGGCTGGGTCCTGAAGAAGCCACTTGTGCTCTTCAGACAAGGGGTCTGATCAGGGACATCCTTTAGGTGGTTAATGGAAGCTTATTGGGTTTAGGGAGGCTAGACAGACTACTCTAGAAGATGAACAGGGAAAAGTGGAATATGTCTTGAAGTCCAGGGACACTGAACTAGAGTCAAAGATGTCAGAATACCATGAAGTCAGAGGTATCTGGTTGAGAGTGGGGATGCTAGAGCATTATATGGGAGACATTGGATTAAGAGTGCTATGAATTATGGGGCTACTTAGGAGTAGGGTCACAGACTACTAATCAAACTGATCACATTGACCACAGCCTTGTCTAACTCAATGAAACTTTGAGCCATGCCGTGTAGGGCCACCCAAGATGGACGGGTCATGGTGGAGAGTTCTGACAAAATGTAGTCCACTGGAGAAGGAAATGGCAAGCACTTCAGAATTCTTGCCTTGAGAACACCATAAACAACATGAAAAGGCAAAAAGATAGGACACTGAAAGATGAACTCCCCATGTTAGTAGGTGCCCAATATGCTACTGGAGATCAGTGAGGAAATAACTCCAGAAAGAATGAAGAGATGGAGCCAAAGCAAAAACAACACCGAGCTGTGGATATGACTGGTGATGGAAGTAAAGTCTGATGCTCCAAAAAGCAATATTGCATAGGAACCTGGAATGTTAGGTCCATGAATCAAGGTAAATTGGAAGTGGTCAAACAGGAGATGGCAAGAGTGAACATCAGCATTTTAGGAATCAATGAACTAAAATGGAATGGAATGGTCACTCAGATGACCATTATATCTACTACTGTGGGCAAGAATCCCTTAGAAGAAATGGAGTAGCCATCATAGTCAACAAAAGAGTCCAAAACGCAGTACTTGGATGCAATCTCAAAAATGAAACAATCATCTCTGTTTGTTTCTGAGGCAAACCATTCAGTATCACAGTAATCCAAGTCTATGCCCTGACCCGTAATGCTGAAGAAGCTGATGTTGAACGGTTCTATGAAGACCTACAAGACCTTCTAGAACTAACACCCCCCAAAGATGTCCTTTTCTTTATAGGGGACTGGAATGCAAAAGTAGGAAGTCAAGAGATACCTGGAGTAACAGGAAAATTTGGCCTTGGAGTACAGAATGAAGCAGGTCAAAGACTAATAGAGTTTTGCCAAGAGAATGCACTAGTCATAGCAAACACCCTCTTCTAACAACACAAGAGAAGACTCTACACATCGACATCACTAGATGGGTCAATACTGAAATCAGACTGATTACCTTCTTTGCAGCCAAAGATGGAGAAGCTCTATACAGTCAGCAAAAACAAGACCAGGAGCTGACTGTGGCTCAGATCATGAACTTCTTATTGCCAAATTCAGACTTAAATTGAAGAAAGAAGGGAAAACCACTATACCATGCAGGTATGACCTAAGTTAAATCCCTTATGATTATACAGTGAAGTAACAAATAGATTCAAGGAATTAGATCTGATAGAGTGGCTGAAGAACTATAGATGGAAGTTTGTGACATTGTATAAGAGGCAGTAATCAAGACCATCCCCAAGAAGAAATGCAGAAAGGCAAAATGGTTGTCTGAGGAGGTCTTACAAATAGCTGAGAAGAGAAACTAAAGGCAAAGGGGAAAAGGAAAGATACACTCATTTTAATGCAGAGTTCCAAAGAATATCAAGGAGAGATAAGAAAGTCTTTCTCAGTGCTCAATGCAAAGAAATAGAGGAAAATAATAAAATAGGAAAGACTAGAGATCTCTTCAAGAAAATTAGAGATATCAAGAGAACATTTCATGCAAAGATGGGCACAATAAAGGACAGAAATGGTATGGACCTAACAGAAGCAAAAGATATTAAGAGGTGGTGGCAAGAATACACAGAAGAACTATACAAAAAAGATCTTCATGACCCAGATAACCACGATGGTGTGATCACTCACCTAGAGCCAGACATCCTGGAATGTGAAGTCAATGGGCCTTAGGAAGCATCACTATGAACAAAGCTATTGGAGGTGATGGAATTCCAGCTGAGCTCTTTCAAATCCTGAAAGATGATGCTGTGAAAGTGCTGCACTCAAGATGCCAGCAAACTTGGAAAACTCAGCAGTGGCCACAGGACTGGAAAAGGTCAGTTTTCATTCCACTCCCAAAGAAAGGCAATGCCAAAGAATGCTCAAACTACCACACAATTGCACTCATCTCACATGCTAGTCAAGTAGTGCTCAAAATTCTCCAAGCTAGGCTTCAACAGTATGTGAACTGTAAACTTCCAGATGTTCAAACTGGTTTTAGAAAAGGCAGAGGAACCAGAGATCAAATTGCCAACATCCGCTGGATCATAGAAAGAGCAAGAGAGTTCCAGAAAAACATCTACTTCTGCTTTATTGACTACGCTAAAGCCTTTGACTGTGTGGATCACAACAAACTATGGAAAATTCTTCAAGAGATGGGAAGACCAGACCACCTGACCTCCTGTTGAGAAATCTGTATACAGGAAGCAACAGTTAGAACTGGACATGGAACAACAGACTGGTTCCAAATCAGGAAAGGAGTATGTCAAGGCTGTATATTGTCACCCTGCTTATTTCACTTATAAGCAGAGTACATCACGTGAAATGCCAGGCTGGATGAAACACAAGCTGGAATCAAGATAGCTGGGGGGAATATCATTAACCTCAGATACACAAATGACACCACTCTTATGGCAGAAAGTGAAGAATTAAAGAGCCTCTTGATGAAAGTGAAAGAGGAAAGTGAAAAAGTTGGCTTAAAACTCAGCATTCAGAAAACTAAGATCATGGCATCTGGTCCCATCACTTTATGGCAAATAGATGGGGAAACAATGGAAACAGTGAGAGACTTTATTTTGGGGGGCTCCAAAATCACTGCAGATGGTGACTGCAGCCATGAAATTAAAAGATACTTGCTCCTTGGAAGAAAAGCTATGACTAACCTGGACAACATATTAAAAAGCAGGGATATTACTTTGCCAACAAAGGTTTGTCTAGTCAAAGCTATGGTTTTTCCAGTAGTCATGTATGGATGTGAGAGTTGGATATAAAGAAAGCTGAGCGCTGAATTGATGCTTTTGAACTATGGTGTTGGAAAAGACTCTTGAGAGTCCCTTGGACTACAAGGAGATCACACCAGTCAATCCTAAAGGAAATCAGTCCCAAATATTCATTGGAAAGGCTGATGCTGAACCTGAAGCTCCAATACTTTGGCCACCTGATGTGAAGAACTGACTCATTGGAAAAGACCCAGATATTGAGAAAGATTGAAGGCATAAGGAGATGGGGAAGACAGAGGATGAGATGATTGGATGGCATCACAGATTCGATGAACATGAGTTTCAGTAAGCTCCAGGAGTTGGTGATGGATAGGGAGACCTGGTGTGCTGCAGTCCATGGGGTCACAAAGAGTTGGACACGACTAAGCGACTGAGCTGAACTGAACTGAACTAGGAGTAGGGTCCAGGTTCAAGAATGCTGGAAAGATTTGGGAAGCTGAGGCCTCTTGGAAATGTCTGGTACCTCAATGACCTTTCCTGTTATCCTCTGAAACCTCACTTCCTCCACTTCTAGATGGCTCAGTGACTTCTAGATCAGTAAAAAATGGTTTAGCATTACAACTTTCTCAGATATTACCATGCAAATATATCCTTCAGCTAATTTACACTTCAATTAACACTTCTTGGTGAATTTTTCTATGACTATATCACCAGGACTAACTTAGAACTCCAAATCCTCAACATTTAGAACACGTCTGTGCCAGTTTTTGCTTAAGCACGCCAACCACACAACAAAAATAATTCCCACTGTCAAATTCAATCTCTGTTTGGTAAAAGAGGAAACTGTGGGCTTAAAGGACTCAGGATGGAGGTGCTGGGGAAAGTAATCAGCAGGAAGAGTGAGAGCACCTGGGAAGGAAATAAGGGACAAGAACTTGGCAGTTCTCAAAGAAAGGGAGGTAGGTGCAGAAAGAAGTTCAAAGAGATGAGAAAGGACATCCACAAATCAAGGGGGAAACTGCTGAGCCAAGCCACACAATGTTTCCTAGCAAATTCTATAGAATTGAGTAGTACCAGCCTGTCTTGCCTGGAAAATCCCATGGATGGAGGAGCCTGGAAGGCTGCAGTCCATGGGGTCACTGAGGGTCGGGCACGACTGAGCGACTTCACTTTCACTTTTCACTTTCCTGCATTGGAGAAGGAAATGGCAACCCACTCCAGTGTTCTTGCCTGGAGAATCCCAGGGTCGGGGGAGCCTGGTAGGCTGCCATCTATGGGGTCGCACAGAGTTGGACACAACTGAAGTGACTTAGCAGCAGCAGCAGCAGCCTAGCTTTGGGAAATTGTGTCCAAGACCTAGGCTGGGAGGCCTGCAGTAACTCTTCATCTGCTAAACCACTTCACCTAGAATCAGCCTCAGATTTTCTATCAGTTGCTCTACTTTTAGAAAAATTTGTTGAACTGTAGTGAATTTTTGCTAGTGATACTGAGGTTTGCTGTGTGCCTATATGATTGAGGTGCTGCTCCATCCAGCCCTGGAAGATACTGAATAAATCATCCCTATGTTTGATGGAGCTTGTGCTCCTGAGATGACTTGTCAGTTGACCTCCCATTGGATGCAGGGAGAAGCAAGAGAAGGACACACACAGCAATCAGTCCACCCCTGCCACCTGTTCCTGCTTTGGGGTCCTGGAGTCCTATGTTAGAATAGGGAGGAAGCCATCCAGTAAATGACCACCATCCTGTTGTCTAGACATCAAGGAAGAAATATGGGCTCAGGGAAGCTGCAGGGAAAGGCTATACTTGGATTTCCTGTCAGAGGTGGGGTTCTGTATCTACATAAATAGTAGGATTCTCCAGCAGAAACCCCTCTAATATAGCTTGCTAGAAAGCAGAATTCAGCATGAAGTGAATTCATCCTTAACCTCTTCCAAAAGGGTATTTATTTGACAACAGGAAAGTCCACTTGGCTAATGTGGTATTTCAATGTCAATTTCAGGGTAAAGGCTTTTAGTCTCTTGTTGATACCAGTTCACCCCATCTCTCCCACATATAAATGCCTTAGGACTAACAGCTCATATTTGCATAACATTGTCCAGAATCAGGGGGAAGTTTGTCACCTTATAATGAAGATGTCAACTGAGTTACCTAGAATGAAAGCATGTCCTTAACCTAATTAGTCCAGCATGATAAGGAACTGAACCAAGTCCCCCTCGCAGTCAGAGTAACAATAACAATTCAAAAAGAATCCAGTACTTCTAGACATTGTTAGGTCACCTGGAGAGTTCTATCCCAGTGAATGGATTTTTGTACAGGAACTGGCTAGGAAGTCATGTGTTTTTTGCATTGTGGCTTAAATAAAATATATCAATTATTTTTTAAATGCTATAGAATTGCGGTCACATGTTGGGTACTCAAGGAAATAGAGTCTCTGAGATTTGCATGCTGAAGGTTTATTGTTGAGTGTTCCTAACATTAAGTTGTGAGTTATAAGGGAAGCAGGATTAAGCAGAGGGAGAAATTGATAAAGGAGTCCAGGTCTTCACCCCTACCTCCACCCCCATCAACTGGTCATAAGTCAGCTATGAGCCCTCAGCAGTCAAGACTCCCAGCAGTTTAAGGTCAAGAATCTTGATCCTGAAGTGGGACCTGGGTAGTGGTACTCCACATTATCTGCTGCAGTTGCCAGCTAGCCCTTTTACTTTCCAAGTGTCTTCACATTTACTATTCCATTTTACCTACCAAGTAGCCTCTGAGATAGACAGGGCTAGGCCAGGATCATTCTTCCACACTGATGCACACTAACACACAGGAAAATCTAAGTCCCAGAGTCACCCAATACTTGTCTCTGGCTCCCACCCAGAGCAATCTCTGCTCAAAATATTGTGTTCATTTTCTCTTACATCTTGAGTTTATCAAATGTAGACTATAAGAACTAAAAAAGAAAAAAAAAAACTAAAAAAGATAGGGAAGACCAAGTAGTCTAGCCACCTCACTTTAAAAGTAAGAAAATAGTTTCAGAGATAGGGATGGTTTCACCCAAATCAAACTGCAAGTCTGCAGCAGAGCCGAGCCTTTTGACTAGATTCTCTGCACTCACAAGCCAGTTTTCATGACCTCTGATGTACTGGGCATGTACCACATAGAAGCTACAGACATGAGCAGGTTACAGGCCCTGCCCTAGGGGATTTTACAATCCAGTTGGTTTCTTCAGACCACTTTAATAGTTTCATTGAGACAAGTAGAGTGAAACTTTCTGTTCTAAGTTTTCTCTCTCCTGTTACTTCATAGTCTAAATCCAGAAGAAAATAGCATATGGTTGCTTCAGAATGGCTGATTTGTATTTTCTTGTGTTCTAAACTGCCATCAACCAGATGCTTATGGTGCTCCATGCAGACATACCCAGATGACTCTTCCATTGGCTCTCCCCAACCAAGATTCACTTCCAAACCAGTGTCCTGGTAGAGATTCCTAAGAGTGCAAATGACTTTCTTTTTCTCATTCTCTTTAAATGACTTTACCGTGTTTGTGAACCTTCATTCTGTTTCTAGACACAGAAATCATAGCTGTTTGGGGCAAAGAGGGTAGATTTAGGTTTATGAAGTCATAGATCTATCCTTCCCAGTGCTATTCCCACCGATAGGATGAAAGTGAATCACGTCTACTTGGAGCAGGCAGAGGACATTTACCTTTATGTTATTCAGCTCTTGTCACCAGAGTGTCTGAATCAAAATGCGTTGTACCTCTCGTCTTCTCACTCTGCAAACCAACTGGTGACAGTTGGTCACTGTTTATAGCTCCTTTTCTCTCCCTTCTATTGGAGTGGTTAGTCCTCATCACTACTTAATAAATCAAGTAAAACAACGCAGACCTAATAAAATATTTTCTCCATTTCCCGAGTTTCTCAGAGAGCTCCCCACAGGGGTAGAAACTTGTACACGTGCCTTACCTCCAAAAGGAGGCCCGAGAACTGCTAAAACACTAAGAAATACTCATGGGAGCATAGACCTTAAAAGAAATTAGACTGCAGGTCAGAAAATAATTTTAATGCCAAAGAAAAAGGATCAGTTCACTCTGTCATTTTCCTTGCTCTGGCTCTGTAGACTCCTCCTTCCTATGACTTTGAAATGGCAGGGAGGAGCAGGCTGTGTTTCTAGGCTGACTGTCCACACGGGAAAGTGTCTCTCATACTGGCAGCTCCTCTCAGATCTGGAGGGATGCTAGGGTCCTTTCAATCTGGGAGTAAATGGGAAACAATAATTTATATCTGGTTCATTGCCTCTACTGATTCCATCACCTTCTTCCTTACAGTCACAGGGCAGTTGCATCATCATCAGATCCATTGGGACCCAAGGTTGCTTTTAAAGAACCTGCAAAATAAATACATAATGAGGATGGGTGAAGTTATTAGCTATGGTTGGGTAGAGAAAGAAGAGTCTGGTCTTTCAAGAGTATCTCCTTTCTGGTTAAGGAAATAGAGCCTGAAAGGAGGAGGAAGGAACCAGGGAAAAAATGCACCTTCTCTGCTGAGGGGCATCCTTTGCTGTTATTCATGTTGATGTTCTTCATTGGATAAGAGTGATGCTCTCTTTCTCTCCATTGGCTGTGGAACCGCTGGGGAAGGAAGGGAACCTGGGTTTTAGAGAGAAGGAGCCGCAGGGCATTGGGAGTCAAGGAATTGTTGGGGGGAGGTTGTTGAAACTTAGACCTTTCTTTTGAGAAGCCTTTATTTTGGTGATAGACTGTCATCAAATAAGTATGTGCTTTGAAGCCCAAAAGACTTGTGTTTAAATCTTAGTTTTATTACCTACTACTTGTGTGACCTGGACCAAGTTAAAACCTCTCCTGCATGCTAAGTTGCTTCAGTCGTACCTGACTCTTTGTGACCCTATGGAGTGTAGCCCACTAGGCTCCTCTGTCCATGGGATTCTCCAGGCGAAAATGCTGGAGTGGGTTGCCATTTCCTCCTTCAGGGGATCTTCCGACTCAGGGATCAAACCCACGTCTCTCATGTCTCCTGCATTGGTAGGCAGGTTCTTCACCTCTAGTGCCACGACTTCTCCTGTCTTATTTTTTTTAACGTGTAAAATGCAGAAATATCTGCCTTGAAGAACTCTAAGGACTTGAGATAATATTCAGTTCAGCTCAGTCACTCAGTCGTGTCCGACTCTTTGTGACCCCATGAATCTCAGCACGCCAGACCTCCCTGTCCATCACCAACTCCCGGTATTACAAAATACCTAAGATAGTGCTTGACACATACAAGGTGTTCAGAAAGTGGTTCCTTAAATACGTACCCTCTGTTTAAGGAGTATATTAGAATCTGAGTTCCTTTGCTTTTCATGAAGAGGTTAATAAAGGCTTAACCTTGGGGGTCGCACAGAGTTGGACATGACTGAAGCAACTTAGCAGCAGCAGCAGCAGCCTTGGGGGTAAAGGATTCCTTGGGGGTAAAGTCCATCTCCTCTCACCTGACTGTTTCCTTTCAGTTCCACCCCTATCCTGTCCACCCCCAGCCCAGGCTTCAGTGAGGCTGTCAGGACTCTATGTGTGGGTGTGGGTGTATGTTTGTGTAAAAAGCAGGAAGCATTGGTCCCTCTTGGAGTGGAGGAGTAAGAGGTCAGGGGATGATTCTTTGCTTGCACTTCTAATAGTCTTACCTTTCAGAGAGCCCTGAACTCCCGGGTTTCTGGGGATCTGTAAAAACCCAAAGGCACAGGTTGGAGGCCACAGGCTGTAACTCAGATGCCCAATTGGCCCTTCAAAGCCCACCTAAGTGGACCCCCCTCCCCCATTTCTCGTTTCTCCTGCGTGCTGTTCCTTCCCTCAATTCTGGGCTGGGTGTCAGGCCTAGAGTCTATCTGTTTGGGGAGCCCAGTACAAAAACAGTCCCAGGTGCCAGTCCTAGGTCCCTCATCAAAGAGAGCAAAGGGGTCCCTGAGAGTCAGGGCATGTACCTTCAGACTCCTTGTTCTTTTGACACTTAAACCTTAGACTGACCACACTGACCAGGACAATCACCACAACCACTAGGATGGCAATGAAGCTGATAACACCTGAACAGGGAGAAGAATGGGGTGAGGAAAAGGCAGAGGAAGGGACAAAAGAAGGCAACAGTAGTCCAAATTCCCTTCCCAGCCGAGTGCTGCTTATACAGGTTCTGGGAGCCAAGTGAATTCCCCTTCACTCCCAAATGAGTGCACTCTCAGCCAGTATCCCTGGCCAAAGTGACCTCCACAGCCCACCCCACCCTCTCTTAAGAACATGGAGTCCAGCAGAGTCCAAAAGAGCTGAGTGGAGGGCCAGGGGAGGCTCCTTCCCCACCAGCATCTTCCTCATCAGTCAACCCTCCTGAAACAAATGGGCAGGATTTGAACTTGTGTTCCCAGACCCAGAGTTCAAGTCAGTTCAGGCATGAGCCTCCCACCCGCCACTCCCCACCTTCTCCCTCTCACCAAATGCAGCCACAGTGAGCACCGTCTCTGACGTGGGGCTGGGTGGGACAGTGGAGTCTGCTGTCGTCCTAAAACTCATGTTGGGTGATGTGGAAGTAACATTGAGAGAGGTGTCTAGAAAGGAGCAGGGAGGGATGGGGGTATCAGTGGAGGGACTGACAAGCCTACATGAGAAAGCCAGTCCCCTCCCACTTCCCCCAGGTAGAGGACTGAGGAGAGAACTCCCACAAAAGACACCCTCCCACCCTTCAAATCTGGGAGACATGAGATCATGGGAAGAGCACTGCTGGTTGCTCACGTTCCTAGTTCCAGAGGACTTCAGAAAGTTCAGGATGCTTCCCTTCATTATGCTCTTCCCACCACACCCATGGGGCCCAGAGGAGGGCTGCAGAGATAGGGAGCCAGACTGGGCTCCTAAAGCAAAACACGGGGAGTCATCTGTGTTTTGCCAAATGTTGAACTGGGAGGAAGGAAGGGCATTGGATGTTTGTCCCCAGGCACTGACCTAACAAGTCAGGCTGCCAGATAATGGACACAAGTTTCTGATGCTCTTATAATGCAGCATGGTTGCCCATCTCTGCCCAGCTTCAACACATTTACTGCAGGCCTGATTGCAATTCCACAATTCCACTTCCTTATCCTCACCCCCTGCCCCACCAAATAAGGTGGGAAGTATAAAAAAAGTCGAAGAGCAGAGGGCTGGGACAAGAGAAAGGGTCAGGGCACTCTGCTCTGTGAGCACAGACAGGACATACCTCCGCTCACGCTGTTGCTGCTCCTGCCACTGCTCGGAACATCAGCGCCTGCGCACAAAACAGGGCCCAGATGGAAGGCACTCACCCACTCCCGGTTTTCTCCCATACTGCCCGGTGAAGGCCAACCTGCCCTGAGAAGCGTGTAGCCCTTTCCCAACCTTTTATGCCTTCCTTTCCATCATTTTGCACTTTCTTACCCCCTCTCCCCCCAACTTATCCCATCTATGTCTTTATCAATTCTGAGTCCAGGCTCCTTTTACTTTCACTGTGACCCATTCCTAGCTCCATTCTCCCCACCCTCAGCCCCAGGCCGCTCCAGTTGTCTCCGAAAGCAGGGTACCACTGGTGTGGATCCTGGTGTGAACCCTCACTGTGGGGCAGGACCCTGGGCTCCTGAACTAGGAAGAAGGAACCCAGTCAGACATGACCAGTGTTTTTCCACCCCCGGCCCCGGGTACTCACTGAGTCCTGATGTGTGTTTCTGTGACCGGGACCAAGTCAGTCCCGGAGAGGACGGCAAGTGATCAGCCACGGTGCTTGAACTCGGAGTCACGGCTTCTGTGGAGAACTGTGAGGGCGTCTCTGATGCTGCTGCAGGTTAGGAAGTGCGTGTGGCCTGCTTAGGGCCTCGGCCAGCACGTGGCCAGGGAGGCTCTTTAGTCCCAAACTTGCCTTCATCTCCTCTGGGCCTTTACCTTCACAGTGCCCTCTGCCTGCAGGATGCCCAACCACCTTCCAACCCAGAGCCGCCATCTGACTGACTTCTTTTTGGGCCTCAGCTTCAGAGACCACTCAGTCTGGGATGTCTGGCCCTACGTCTGAAGTGGTTGATGCTGCCTTGTTTCCCATAGCACCTCTGGCTTATGCCCATCACAGCCCTTCTCCGCCTCCTAACTGTCAGTGTGAGGTCCTATTTACTTGTCTGGTCCCCTACTACTCTGTATTGTCCTTTAGAGCAGACTCCATGTCTGCCTCATTGTTGGGCCCTCTCTGGATGGCATCTATAACCTGAGCAGTGGGGTACCTGTGATCCAGGTGCTGGACAGAGGGCTTAAGCTGTTGGCCTCTGTGGAAAGACCTGCAAATATAAGCAGAGGGCCGTTGGAGGCTGGGCAGGTTTGGTGATGCCACCATACTCCCTAGCCCATCCAAGAACCCTCAGGCTCCAAGCAGGTCTAAAGGGATGGGGAGAGGGCAAAGGGTAGGGCTTGGCTACTCGGCAGTCACACTCACTTGTTTCAGGGGAAATTGGCTGTGTGGTTGAACTTTGACTTCTGAAGACTCCTGAAACAGATCATCTGAGACTGAGGGTCCACTGCCTCTGACTGCTCTCCCTCTCTTCTTCACTAAGCTGGTATTTTCTAGACTTTTCTCCCTACCCCACCCACCACCCAACCATCCATCTCTCTCCACTCTCAAGGCATGTGAGAGATGACTGCAAAACCGGCCGGAGCTCTTCCTTCCTAAGCACCCAGCCCTGAATGATGGAGTAGGCCCTGTGGGCTGGAAGCTGTGGCCGGCAAGAGAAAGGCCAACATACAGACTAGCTTGACGAGCTTTCTGCCCAACGCACACCCCGGAGAAGAGCCCAGGCCTTTTGGCTCCCGGGCCCTGTGCTAGAAGGCAGACTGCCCGGCAGAGGGCTAGCGGATGGGACTCCAGCTCGTGGCGCTGGCTTCCTCTGTGCCTCAGTCGCACTGTCACCACCACTTCACAGTTCAGGGTCCCAAAGTCCTTTCCAGCCTCTTCAACCCCACATGGGTTACATACAAACCTGACACGAGTCCAGGGGAAGGTTGTTTCAAATTTGCAATATGTCCAAGGACAGAGGGCCAGTGACAGGACACGTCTAGACAAAGACCCAGAACTCAGGCCTCTCATTGTAGCTCTCCCTACAGTGCTGCAGAGCCGTTCCTTTTCTGTGAACGCTGCCATCCTGGCCTTGCCCCAAGGGAAGGGGATGAAAAGATGTGGTGGATAAGATGGAGTTAGGGGCTGGGCTTGGTGTCTGGGCTGTCTCTCTGTCCCTCCAGCTAGAGGTGGGGGCCTACACAGGAAGCAAGTTCGGAGGTACACACTGGAGGCAGGGAAATTCTAGAACGAGCAACCAGTGTATTCGAACAGGTAGAGGCTACTTTGGAAATGGTCACTGTTAGCCAAACCCAGGGAGGAGGCAATTATCAGGAGGCCCCGGTCACAAGCTCTCGTTCCCTTTTGTGTACATACATGTGTGTGCCTGTGGGCCTCCATGCAGAGGTTGTGTGTGGTGGTATGCCCATACATGTGTCCCCTGTGTGTGTGGGACCTCTTTGCTCATTTTCCACAATGAAATCATTCCTGAAACCTGTGAACAATGTGAAAGGAAAACATCATGGGGAAGTGGAGCCGCCCAGCTGGGTTCCCGTCCTCCACTGGCTGGGCAGGGACCGCAGCCACTGGCCTGGCCTCCTGCTCCCTCGGCCCCTCGTCAAAGGGAAGCACCAGGCCTGGAAGCCCCAGGGCCTGGGTGAACAGAGGCGGCTAAGTGCCAGGGGCCCGCCCAGCCTGGGGCAGCCTGCTGCTCTGTTTATTTTCTTTAACCACTGCCTTTCTCCGTGAGGCTATCACTCAGATGGAGAGGAATTAATTGCTTCCAAGCCCAAGCCTGCCCAAAGCCCGGGCCACGTTTTTCCAGGTCACCATCTCTCATAGCCCCATTCCCTCCTTGGGTGGGGGTGTCAAGCAGGGAGCTAAAACTTCTAGGTGCCCCAGCCTAGAGAGAACTCTTCCCAGCTGACCCTGGGCGAACGCTTTCAATCTGAGGCATGTCTATCAGTAATTGATAGACATATATCAGATAGATCAATCTATCAGTTATTGACAAGCATATCTAAGGTACCATCTTAGTTCTAGAAAGTTACAACTTTGGTTTTTAGTGGGAAGGCACAGTTCACTGCTTTCTTGCACTTTTCTAGAAGCAAAACTAGTTAGAAGGAGTTTCAAAGTCACAAGCTCCAACTAGCAGTGGCCTGCTCTCTCTTTGTCTCCCGTCTCCCCTCCCCCAACCGGAACACTGTGTCAACAGTGTTCCTCACTGAGGAGAGGAGGGACTTGGGGAGCTTGTGTTCCTACAGGCCGAGGTGCCTCAGACCACTGGGCATGCAGAACTGGAAGAACACTGACCACTGGGATTTCTTATTTTCTTGTGTCCTCTCCCTTATCCCTACCTGCTTCATTACCTTCTAGCCTCTCTCCTCTCTGTTTTCACCACTACCACACTATGGTCCTCAGCAGCATAGTTAAGTAGTTAAAATCATGGATTTTGTAGACTGACGATCTTGGGTTCAAGGCCTGATTCTGTCACTTACCATCTGACCTGGGCCTCAGTTTTCTCTTCTTTAAAATGCAAGTGATTTTAGTAGCCCACAAGTGGCTGTGAGGGTAAGAAAATGCACACAAAGCACTTAACACAGTTCCTGACAGCTCTCATGCTCAAGAAATTCTGGACATTTCATTTTTGCCCCTTCTCTTTAATCTTCTAAGTTTCAAGTCTGCCCTGAATCTGTGTCTCCATAGTCAAGTTTCTCTGTGAGCCTGAATATCCTCAAAAGAATCTCCCGTCCAACAAAGAAGACAACAGTGAGCGCTCTGAGATCCTGGGAGGAGGGGTTAGGATACTCAAAGGTACTCATGGTTCAGGTAGAAAAACTAAGGACATTCCCAGGCCTGGTGCTTGCCTGGGGCAGGATGGCAGGAGGGGAAGCTGGCAGAAGCCTAGGTTTGTGAAAATGTGCCCTCATGAGTCTCACTTTTTCATTTCCTCCTCTGCCATTTCTGCAGTTTCTACAACCACCTAGTTCCCGAGCCTCAGGTCCAGTGAGTGACTCTGTCCTCCTGGGAGGGGGTCAGTAGGGCATAGGATTGGGATGATCGGAGTTTTACACTCAGTCTTTGGGCTTTCAGAGACATGTCTGACCTCTCCAGGAGACAGACTGTTGGGGTACTCAGGCCCTCTCATCCACCACCAAGAGAAAACCATCCTCCCTCCCCTCCTCATCCAAATACTCTGGAACTTCCTTCTGCTGCTTTGAGCACATGCTCCTAAATCCTCAGCGGAGGGCTTGTGGAGGGTGGAGTGGGGGTGGGGAGGGGATGACCAAAGGGAAGTTTCTGCCCTGTGAGTCAGAATCTCCTGGATTTCTCATGATTCCCAGCAACTGCTCCCTAATTAGAAGACCCCTTATGAGCTACCTCACAAGTCATAAACTGCCAGAGCCCTGAGATGTGTTGTTCCCATGTCTTTTGAGGATGATTTCTTCTGGCCCCCTAGATGAAATGTGTATAGCTTCTTGAGCAAATAGCTCTTTGTATCTAACCTGAGTCCTCATTGCTGTGATTTGACTGTAAAGTCAATAATTGGAGATCCTAGGTTGTTATTCGTCATATGGAAGAAGAAAAAAGATCACCTGTGAAGCCCAAGGTACAGACCATTTTGTGCTAGGACAGCCTGGAGGGAGCTTTCCACCTTGAACCTCAACCAAGACAATCACTTCCCACATTTCAGGGGATCAGCCTCTCTGGGGGGCCCAGTTCTCCCTGGAAAGTCTCCCACCAAAGCATCTAAGAATATCTCTAATTTACTGCTGCCTGGGAATGACCAGCTCCCCAGGCAAGTGATCCCCTTCATAACAAGGCTCTGGAATTTCCCTCCGGGAGAGTGAAGTCTTGGATGGAGAGCCTGCGTGCTGTGCGTGTCCCAAAGGAGGGACAGGCGCCCAGAACTGCTGGCCACTGGAGAGGAACTGCTGGAGGATGGTGGTGGGCGCCTCTTACCTTGGAGCAGGAGGAAGCCCAGGATGGCCCAGACGCTCCCCATGTCAGCTGGATCTGCGACGGGCAGGCAGCCTCTGAGTGGAAGCTCTGTCCATAGTGGAGAAGAGAGAGGGACTGCTGGGGCGGGGTTGGGGGTGGGGGCCGGCTCTCCAGGAGCTTCCTGTCAAAGAATAGAAGGAAACAGATTGGGACTGGCTCCAGGGGCCCTGCTCAGTCAGGCAACTCAGCTGAGGATGTAAGGCCGAAACAGCAGCGCCTCGCCCAGGCTCCTCGTGGCCTTGGCTAGGGCCACGTGGTCTCCACCAGGACCTGGGCACAAAAGACAGTGAGGGCGACCTGGCCCCGCACCCCGTCTCTTCTCCTCTGCAGGGGTCCAACTGTCCCTCCGCACACCACCTGGAGGTTTTCTTGGAGTATCACTCTGTCTCACTGAGCCTTAAAGCTCGGCCGCCCACCCTCTGTAGACTCTGAATCCTCTACACACCTCTCCGTCCTCAGGGCTCCAGATCCAGCTGGGACTCCTTGCATCTTTCAGGGAGGCATTACAACAGTCTTGTTATTCTGCATAGAAAAACTAAAGAACCACGTTCTAAGCATCCCTCCCTCAGCTGTCTCCTTGTGTTGGGGTCAGGTGTTCCCTGTGCTCCAGCAACACCCTGTCCTTAGCATCCAGCCAGCCAGTTGCACTCATTCTGCAGGTCAAGTCAGAAACCCAGTGACCAGAGTTAAGTGAGCTTGGAGATTGAATGGGGCCCTAAACGTCAGCATGTGTAGCAGCTGGGCTGAGAGACAAGGAATCAGGAGGCTTACCTTCTGGGATCAGATCACAGGGTGAGAGGAGTTCCTAGGGGGTCTCCTGGTCTCCAGACTAGAATAAAGGATGGTGGCTGCACAGCGAGGAACAGATTGAGGGATGGCTGGTCCTATGGAGTTAGTTGGGAACCAAAAGTTATCCTTTATAAACTGTTTCCAGGGGCACTTCCCTGGTGGTCCAGTGGCTAAGACCCTATGCTCCCAGTGCAGGGGGTCTGCATTCAATCCCCGGCTGGGGAACTAGATCCCACATAGTGCAACTAAGACCTGCCCCAGCCAAATAAATACATTTAAAAAAAAAAACAAAAAAACAGTTTCCAGAGAGAGGCGAGATTAGTGGGCACTTTTTGTAACTCAGAAGCATTAAAGCACTCACATTCACAAATGAAGTTATAGACAAATGCAAACAGACATAACAGAATTCATACTTGTAAAAACCAATGAAGAAAAAGCACAAAGAGAGAAGAATGCCTTGTATGGGAACGATAAATAACAGATTCAACAAGATGATTATCCCTAGAGTGAGAAGGAGGGGAGAGGTAGAGAGTGAAGCTTCTATTTGTAATGTTTTAGTTCTTAAAATTCTTTGAAATAAATGTGACAGACTATTGAGATGAACAGAACTGGTGACTGGACCAGAGAGACTTAGTATATTATAGTCTGCACTTTTCAGTGTGCTTGAGAAATTGCTTTTAAAAAAAAAATCAAAGGATAATGACTTCAGGGAATGTCATTATTGGGATGTAGAGCCGGCAAGCTGAGGGGTGGGATCCGGTGGAGGAGGGATGAGCAGGCAGACTCAAGCTCCTGAAGGTGGCAGGGGACGTGAAAGGAGGGGCCTAGGAGTAAGATCAAAGCACTGTCAGAGTTGAGGGCTGGGCCCAGGGTAGTCCAGATGTTCAAGGAAGTGAAAGCGCGAGAGAGAGCGGTGAGGTGTGTGCGCAGAGGGTGTGTGCCCTGTAAGCCCCATAGACGTGGCAGCTCCGGGTAGGGACCCAGCTGAGGCAACCGGCTCTCCTTTGCCCCGCTGGCCGCCAGTCCCAAGAGAGCCTTGCACAGCCGGACAATGCATCAGGTAGATTCTCAGCTCACCCCCTTCTGCCAGGCTGGTGAGACTCCCCCAGTCAAGGGCCCCAAGTCCTGCACCAGCCTACGCTTCCCTTTTCCCCCTGTACATCCGGAACTGCTTCCCCACCCCCTACCCTGGGAGCTCTGTGGCCTGGGCCCTAGAGAGTGAAAGACTTTTAAGCAGGGGAGGTGAGGTAGGTATTAAGCTTTAAAGATGCCAAAGGACAGGTGCTGGAGATGGGTGGGGTGGACAATGTGACTCAGGAAATAAAAGGAGTGGGTTTGTCCTGGCTAGCCCTCCCTGGACCCCAGTTGCCTACCCATGGGGATGGTCAGGCTGAGGCTTAGAGTTAGGGGAGGGTCTCCACCCCAAGGGCTGCTCCTCATGGTCCAGCTGGGGAAGGGAAGACCAGGGGGAGAGCTTCTTGAGCCTGTGATAACCTTGCCAGCTCTGGGGCCTATGGTTTGGAGATTTGCTACCTTGATAGTAAACCCCATCACCACCCAATACTTAACAGGGTAGAGACAGACAGAGGTAGGGATCATGACCCCCAGCTTTAGGCAGAAGAATGCTGGGACCCTGGATGCTGGCAGGGGGTCTCCTTAGTCCATCTTGGACAGAACCAGGAATCCCCAGTGAGTGTTCCATACCCTACAGCGCCCGCCACAACCTGATCCGGAAGTGGATATTGTGGAGTGAGGTATAGCTCTTACCTCCCCCACGTCTCTGGGGTTCATGCTTCCTCTTCCTCTCTCCCTCCCCTGGAGTGCCAGCCTTTTTCCTACCATGTGGGTGGGGAGTAGTGGGAACCTAAGAAGCTGGACACGATGACTCCCTTTTCCCAGAACTGAAAGGAATAGTTGCTAGGACTCCTGACCCAAGACATTGATGTATTTAGGAATTTTGCTGGAGACCTGGGAAGAGAGATCAGTGGGAGGGGATTTGGTGGGGGAAGGAAGGATAAACTTTATATGCTAGGCTATAATAAAGCCCCTCTCTTTGTCCCTTTCTGAATGACTTTGTCTCCTGATCTCTGTTTCGTCCCCTCTGTTTCTCTGTATTTATCTTCATTTCTATCTCTTTATCTCTCTCTCCTTGTACCCTCCTCATTTTCTCTGTATCCCCTTGTCTCTTTCTTTCATTCTATCTATTGCGGTGTGTTTATCTCTTTGTTTTTCTGTCTCTGCCATCTCTATTTCTCCATGTCTTTACTGTCTCTCTGCCTGTCTGTCTCTCTCTCAGTTTCCTACGGGTGTCTATCTCTCTCTAGCTTGGTCTTTCTCTGTGTCTACATGCCCATATCACCACCCTCTCCCTCTACCGCTTCCCTCCCAGGCTGGCCACCATCCGTGGCTTTCTCCGACTGTCAATGGCTCAGCAGGGCAGGAGCCCCAGAAGCAGCTTCCGGAAGTGCTAGGCGGGGCCTGGGAACCTCGTCCAGGGGTCGGGCTGCCCCTGCTCACCATCATCGTCGCTGTCTTTGTCTTGCTGGCAGTCTGTATCGTAGTGGCGGTCCACTTTGGGCCAAGGCTGCACAAAGGCCATGCCACTCTTGCCGCAGAGCCGCCACCCCCAAAGCCAGAAGGCGGCATCTCCCTCATCCGCTGGCGCAGGCTGGGCCGTCAGGACAGTCACGAAGACGCCCAGCAGGAGCCTCCGGGCCCTGACTCCCACCCTGGGCCAGATGGGCCCAGCTTCAGCATCGATGAAGTCACGTTTCTGTAGGAGGGAGACTTTGGAAAGTTGGCCTCAGCTGTGTCCGAACAAGAAACTGGACAGCGTAGTGCATGCTAAGTTGCTTCAGTCGTGTCAACTCTTTGCGACCCTATGGACTATCACCCTCTAGGCTCCCCTGTCCATGGGATCCTCCAGGCAAGAATACTGGAGTGGGTTGCCATGCCCTCCCCCAGAGATCTTCCCAACCTGGGGAATGAACTCGAGTCTGCCTGTGTCTCCGGAATTACAGGTGGGTTCTTTACACACTGAGCCACTTGGGAAGCCTGGACAGAGAAGTAGGGCAAAAGCAAACCGGGGCTTGGGCCTCAGAGCTTCAGAAGGGCACACCTGGACTCCCTGGAGCTGCCCTCTCAGCAGAGTATTTGTAGCAGAAGCCCTGTGAGGAACAAAATAATAGAAGAAATCTGAGCGCCCTGCCCAGAAACACGCTGCTGTGAGCGTTCCCAGTGCCCAAAGCCACCGCAACAAACCCACCCCCTCCTCTTCAGGAAGCACCAGACCCCTGAACCTCCTCCTCTGAATTCCTACTCCCTCCAGCACTCCTTATCTCCCCTTTTGGTGTCTAAGTGAGTTCAGCTGGGAAGATTCCACCATCCACCCTGCCCTTGTGTAAGGATGTCAGAGGTTCCTGGTGGAGGCCCTGTCCCCATAGCCCCCAGGTCCTGTGAGGGCAACCAGAGAGCCAAGTCAAAGAACCTAGGGGTCTGCCTTCTCTGGGACTCAGGAAAGGAAGGCAGATCCACCTCCCTTCACTCACTGAGCTTTGGCTGTCAGGTCCCCGGCCTTGCCAATTTCCAAGGGCCCTAAAAGCCCTAAGTACCACTTGCGTGTGTGTGCGCTAAGTCGCTTCAGTCATGTTCAACTCTTTGCAACCCGTTGGACTCTAGCCCTCCAGGCTCCTCTGTCCATGGGATTTTCCAGGCACGAATACTGGGGCGGGCTGCCAGGCTCTCCTTCAGGATATCTTCTTGACCCAGGGATCGAACCTGCATCTGTTACATCTCCTGCATTGGCAGGAGGGTTCTTTACCACTGATGCCATCTAGGGAGCCCACTTGTAGGTTCCCAAGTTGTTATTGATCGCCTCCACCATCTTGGGGCAAGACTCTATCTCACTTTCCCAGGATGGGGTAGGGGAAATTGGGGGGCTTTCATTACCTCCCACTTTCTGTGTGCATTGGCCCGTTGGAACCAGCTAAAATTTACCGCAAGACATTTCCCAGATCCAGAACCTTCCAGCTGGTAGGAAAACAGGAAAGGAAAAGGAGCTCTGTGGAGGTCGTCTGGGGAAAGGAAGGAGTGGAGGTTCCTGCAGAGGCAGAGACATGGAGATTGAGAAGATGCAGGAGGCAGGGAAGGCAGAGCTGAGGCTCTCAGTGGCTCTCTGGAAAGGCTTCCCTTCCTTGGACACCCTTGAACTTCACTTGATTTCTGCAGTCAAGAACATGCAGACAGACATTTATGGAGGGACTTCTGGGTGCTTTACTCTGAGGAACACCTGAGTGCAACAAGTCAACCTTGGGGACTGCCCTTGGCGATACCCAAGCACAATCAAGGACTCTGAGAAACAACAGATGAAGAGGAACAGAGACTAATGTGTGGAGGGGACTGGCCTCCACTGGGATTGGTAAGAGGCAGCTATAATGTTAATAGTTGCTCCTTCTTGTGGGCCCATTATGTGCTGGGCTCCAGGCTCATTTATGGACCTACAGATATTATAATGTTTACTCCTCATGCAGCCTTAGGAGGAGGAGCCACTGTTATCCCTATTTACATTTGGGGATATCAAGACCCCAGCAGGACCCAGGTACTAAGTGGTAGAGTCAGGCCTTGAACCTGGGACAGGCAGACTTCACAGTCTGGGCACCATGTTGGGGGCTGGATGGGTAAGTAAAGATCTTGTTGGGCTGATTTTTAGGTGTTGGAGTGACTGATGTGATGTTGGGGGATCCTCAGGGGCAGAATGGCTGGCACAGTGGGGGAGGGGAGGGGATGTTTCCCCTTCACTCCCTTGGCTCTGTCATCTTTGGGAGCAGTGGGTTGCTTCTGACAAGTGTGTGTCTGTGTGGAGTTTTTCTCCATAGTAATGCTGTACTCAGAAATTCATATTGAGCATTTGTGATAAAAACAAAGATGTGAGAGAGGGAATAAGTCTTGGGTGGAATGGATGGAACTGGCGGAAATAGGCTGTCTGTCCTCCCAGATGGGAGCAACTTTTCCCCACAGTGGTTGCCGCAGTGGATCAGTTCTAACAACGATAGCACGAAGTGTGGCAAGTGAGTAGCCAGCTGTGTTGTCCAAGGCCTCCAGAGTATATCCCATCACCTCACACAAACTCTCCTCCCCCTTATTCAGGGGAGTCTCATCCGGGGACATTTATTCAGTGGCCCCTGCTTCTTTGAGTAGTCCCTTTGCCCAGGACACAGCCGTGTTTACTCCTTATGGCATCTCTGTGCTGGCTCAGGTCCTTCCCTGTCCCCCAAGCCACCCACTAAAGACAGGGCATTGAATGGGCAGGTGAAGTGGGATGCTTCCCAGCTCTATGCCCTTAGCCTGACTGGGGGGTTCTATCTACATTGAAATGATGGCCACTACCCCATAGCCCTGAGCTAGTATGAGGAGGCATGTAAGGAACTGTGTGCAAGCAGATTTGGACATTATTGATAAGAAAGGGCAACTGCTTGTATCAGTCTGGCCAGAAAAAGATGGCATACTCAAATAAATAACCTGAGAGTGTTTAAAAAGGGGACTACTTAAGGACTTCCCTGTTAGTCCAGTGGTTAAGACTCTGTTCTTCCACTGTATGGGACTCAGGTTCAATCCTGGGTCAGCGAACTAAAATCCTACATGCTGTATGATGCAGCCAAAACATTTTTTTAAATTTGTAATTAAAAATTTTTTTAATACAAATTAAAGGAGACTATTTAGAAAGGGCAGGTATAAGGAAACTACAAGTGAGAGGGAGCATTCCACGTGAGCATCAGTGAGATGCCAGTACCATGGTCAGGCCTGAAGAGTGTTGGGGAGGAGCAAGTTAATGAAACCTGGAGATAGACAGGGTTACTGAAAGGGTCCTTTAGGTCTAGAGATGAAGAGAGCCCACAGTGACCTTGAAACTCCTGGGAGGGAAGTGGAGGAATAAAAATCCCAGCTTCACCCCCTCCACTCCCTTCTCTCACTGTGGCTTCCCATTGTCTGAATGTGACCAGAAGTCAGAGGGTGAGGGTGCCTGTTGATGCATCCTAGGACAGAGGAGAGGTGGAGGATAGGTCTGAGCATCCAGTGGAGGACACCTGGAAGATCCCTTAAGTTTACCTTATTTATAATAAGTAAATATTACCTTGTAACAAGTTTACATTTTTTATTTTTTTAAGGATTTTTTCATTTATTTATTACTATTTTGACTGTGCAGGGTCTTTGTTGCTGCATGCGCGCTTTGTTTGGTTGCCGTGAGCAGGGGCTATTCTTAGTTGCAGTGCATGGGCTTCTCATTGCAGTGGCTTCTCTTGTTGCAGAGCACAGGCTCTAGGCATGGCCTTCAGTAGTTGTGGCACATGTGCTCAATAGTTGTGGCTCACAGGCTCAGTAGTTGTGGAGTACAGGCTTAGCTGTTCTGAGGCATGTGGAATCTTCCCACACCAGGGATCGAACTCACATCCCTGATGTTGGCAGATGGATTCTTAACCACTGGGCCACCAGGAAAGCCCCTGACCTGGCATTTAGAGTTTGCAGAAAACCCATACAGCCATACTACTCATAACTACCCTGTGAGATAGACAGGGCAATGATTATAATCCCATTTCATAGATGAGGACACTGAGGCTCACAGAGGTAAAAAACTCGCCCAAGGTCACAGGATTCATCCTGAAATGTTGCCGGGGTCCAGCCCCAGTGGATCCAGAGTAATTCGAAGGGGAGATGGCGTGGCGTCTTAGAAAGAATTATTTAATTAGAAATATAAGAGAGATTAGGAAGAAATAGTATAGTAGGAAAATTAGTGAAGAAAAGAGGCTGAATAACTTGGTTTATGTGGAAAAAACTAGTAAAGTTCCAAGACAAGGAACTTGCACCATCTACGTTAGGCCACCAGCGCCCTCTTGAATAGCGGAGGGTGCCCCGCCTTGGGCTCCCTCTCACGTGGATCTTAAAAGCCAAGGTAAGTAAGTAGACATGGCGAGCCTCCACATCCCAGATGGGAATTCAGCCTGAAAAGGAGAGAATGAGAATAGACCACACGGGGGAAACCAGTCTTTCCAGTGACGGCCCATCCTCTATTGTCTGGAAAGGCCTTTTATATTTTTGTTTTGTACATAGAGACCAATGGATAATATAAAATTATGCAGCATCAGCAGCCCTGACTCTTATCGAGACCAGTCTTTCTGCATACTTAGCTGTATACACAAGTCTTAGGTGATTTACATCATCTTCTGGCCAGAAGGCCAATTAACATTTTACGGCCCTTTTCTGACAAGGGTCTGTCAACCAGAGAACTTATTTGTGTTGTTCTTCCCAAAGTCTGGTGCCACTCTCAGAAAGCACTAAATAAAGTTACATTCTTACATAGCAAGGACACAACAATTTATAACAATGAAAGAAGTATAGTGGTTTATAACAAAGAGAAAAGTAATTAACTCAAAAGTCTAGTGTTGCTAACATCAAAAGTACTATATTCCTTTTTCTATATCCCAATTACATTGATTAATATCCTTCAAGTGCCTAAGAGATAAAGAATATGGAGGCCTGGCAGCAGTCATTGACTCAACAGTGAAAACCCTTTACCAATATAATTTTTAGCTCTTTAGAAAAGGCTCTGTATCTTTAAGATGCTTTAAGCTGCTTGTCTCATGTGGCTGAGGGGCTGTAAACAATTCACAAGTTGTAAAAAAGTCCAGACAGACCGGTTAGGTCAGTTAGAAAGCTATCAGAGGGGTTTAAGCCGAGACATTCTTTTTATATGCAGGAGACTGTTAACTGGAGCTCTGAGTTAACTCTTTCCAGAGAAAAGTGGTCAGGGATGGCCCCCTGTAATGTCAGAAGAGTGGAAAGCACAGTACAATAAGGCAGGCAGACTCTTGTTTTTTGGGGTAGATGTTCAGGAAAACCCAAGGGGAACCCCTGAAGCCAGATCACGCCTTTGCATATGTCTGGCTTCCTTCCTCATGACCTTTGCCATGGGCGAGATTCCTCACACTGGCTCCCGGCAAAATGTCAAGTCCAAGGACCTTCTCTGAGAGGGAGGAAATGGTTCTGCTAGACCTCCAGCTGCTGAAGAAAGAAATCCTCCAGAGTCTCAGGGTTGGCTGGGGGCTCAGGAAAGGTGACTGGGGCCTCAGAAGACATCCGAGCGGAGCGGGAGAGGCTTTTCCATGCCACTGATGAGGAGCTCAGGCTCTTGGGACAGTACGGAGGAACCGGGCATCACAGAGGTCTCCATGCTACCCATGGTAACCTCCCTTTCCTCCTGCCGAAGGTGCTGGAGAATTTCCTGTGACAAAGAGAAGCTGCTTCCCTCTGCAGGTTCTGGAATGAGGAGGGGAATGTGTAGGGGGGTGAAGGCCTCACACACGCCCACTCCAGCACACCCAGAGGACTTGCTGGGGGTCTCCTCCAACCCTCCCTCTGCCACCTCCTCCCCACCCCTACCCACTGGAACTGGAGTTTCATGAAGTCCTAGAGCCATCAGTGGTTTTAGAGACAAGAGAAGTCTACCCTCCTGCTTTTAGAGATGATACATTAGAGATGAAAGGGACAGAGACCTGTCTAAGGTCACAGAGCAAGGGAATGACACTGCTGAGGCTGCAGTACTGGTGTCTTGATGGGTGGCCAGGAGCTATCTGCTTCCTCTGGTACTCTAGATGAAGTAAGAGGCCCCTGGGGCCACCCCTTCATGCTCCACCCAGGACCCATAGCCAAAAACCTCAGAAAGGCATCAGGTGTCCCATGGCGGGGAGATAGGACCTTCTCCAAGGGAGACAGGGCTTGAATGCCCTGACCATTCAGGAAGGGTGAAGACTGTCCTATCTCCTGCTGACCCTCTGGGAGGCCCTTGAGGCCCCCAACCCTTCCTGTCCTTCAGCTTGTCACCCCCTTACCCTGGTAGACAATGAGGCGGCAGTTGTTCTGAGACTCAGGGGCATTTGCCAGGATGTCTTCAAGTGTCCGGCAGAAGAGTTTGGCCTGTTCCAGCCGATCCTCCCGGCTAAAGCCAGCTCGGCCATCCTGTGACATGGCGAACAGGGTCTGCAAGGGGGTGGCATATTCCAGGACACAGATGCCTGCCTGGAGGAGGTAAAAGGACAATAAGATCAGCCAGGGGCCAGACAGACAGACTCTGGACCCCACTACTCAATCTGTAGGGGTGGAGTCTGGGAGGTGGCCACCTGATGGGGTCTATGACCTTTGCCCCACTCCTAAAATCACAGCCAGGGACTGCATTAAATTTACCCTTCCCAGATCCTTCATCTAGGCTGTCAACTACTTCAGCTGGAAGTCAAGTCCGGGGACTGGACTCTGGGTCCAACTCTGCTTGGGTTCCCCACAGCCTATATGAAATCATTCAGACATTCTCTCAACCTTCATCTGGGCAGCTTTATTTTCCAGAGCATGGTATATGCAGGGTGAACTCGTCCACTTTCACCCTGGTTCTCTGAGTCTCAGTGTCCTCTTCTACAAAGCAGGGGTCATAACAGTCCCTACACCACAGAGTGGTGGTGAGGATTCATTGAGGTGGTCAGATGAAGCACCTGGAAGAGCATCTGGCTTGCAATAAGTGCTCAATAAATGTTACTAGGAATTCCATGGTGGTCCAGTGGTGAGGACTCCATGCTAGGGTTCAATCCTTGGTCAGAGAACTAATATCTCGCAAGCCTCACAATACAGTCATAAATAAATAAATAAATGTTACTTAATCATTACCATGCAGAACCTAATTTTGCCCAGCCCTGGGACCGATCAGAGAAACTGAGGCACAGAGAAGGGCTGCTGCTCCTGCTGCTGCTAAGTCGCTTCAGTTGTGTCCGACTCTGTGCGACCCCATGGATGGCAGCCCACCAGGCTTCTGCGTCCCTGGGATTCTCCAGGCAAGAACACTGGAGTGGGTTGCCATTTCCTTCTCCAATGCATGAAAGTGAAAGGTGAACATGAAGTCGCTCAGTTGTGTCCGACTTTTAACGATCCCATGGACTGCAAGGGCAGTGAATTTTTATCACGGCTTGGCCAGGGCTTGGAGTTCTGAGTCTCTAGGCCTGACCCCTTCCCAGTGCCACCTGCTTCCCTGCACACGTACCCGCTGCCCATTTTCCAGAAGCTCATAGATGCTGTTGGTGTAACCCGGCCCTTGATGCCAGCACGGTCGGCACTCTGCTGGGGCAGCTCGTGTAGGAAGCGAATGTTGGGGTCAGCCATGCTTAGGTCGTCAGGCACCCCACAGTCCAATGGGAAGAGGATGTGCAGCCGGTGGCTCCCTGCACCCTGTAGCGTGTTGTCGTGGAACTGATTGTAAATTTGGATCCGGGCCCGGAACCCTAGGGTGGAAAGGTACAAGAAGTCATTTCCACTAACTCTGTCTCCCAACCAACTCAGGACAGAGATGCAGGCCCTTGTTGCCCTCACTGTGTGGGTGCAAGAGCCCTGGGGGGCCAGCCCACAGGCATTGCCTGGGGGGCCAGGAGAGGCAGAGCATTAGGCAATAATGCTTCACCTACTCCCACCACCCCTTTTTCCCCCTCACTTGACCTTTGTCCAGATTTCTGTTAGCCCCATTCCTTCCCACTACAGCTTTCAGGGTCTGAGAGGCAGGCAGAGCCCTGGGAGTTGCCATGCCCAGCAACCCCAGGTGCACTGAGCCAGACCTCTAGCCGAAGCCCTACTGTCTAGCAAAGGCAGCCATTAGATGAGGGAGAACCACAGCCCTGGCCAGCAAGTCAGAAAAATGAGATGCGATTTGTAAGTTTCCAGTGGGGTAGTCAAAGATCCAGGCTCTGGACAGACCTGTGTTCGAATCCTGCTTCCTCCTATAGCTAAGGTGTGTGACTTTGGACAAGTCACTTTATCTCTCAGAATATCTCTGATGTTCTTAACTCTAAAACAGGGGTGATGATTATCCTGTCCTCACAGAAGTGAAAGTGAAAGTCCTATTCTTTGCGAACCCATGGACTCTAGGCCAGAATACTGGAGTGGGTAGCCTTTCCCTTCTCCAAGGGATGTGAATTAAAAGAGAAACTGTAAATGAAGGGCATACAGCTTACAGCAAATATTTATTGAAAGAATTCATGGGTGACTTGGGACAAGTCCCTTAATGGATCTAAGTCCCGAATTTCTTCCTGCAAACCAGGCATAATAGTAATAGCTTCAAGCCTATAAGATCACTTTTGGAATCATATGGTTTGTTAGACTGAAAATGCTTTGAAGGAAGCTCAACTCTGTGTTCTGTGATGACCTCGACGGGTAGAATGGGGGTGGCGTGGGAGGGAGGCCCAAGAGGGAGGGGACATATGTATACACATAGCTGATTTAATTCATTGTACAGCAGACACTAACACAACATTGTAAAGCAATTATACTCCCAACAGCAATAAATAAATAAAGCTTTGGAAAAATAAATAGTAATTGAGAACTCTTGGGGAAAGAAAAAGAAAATGCTTTGCAAAATATAGTAACTTCTGGAAACAAGGTTGCGTGTCTTACTGTCTGTCTTGTAGATCTAGAAATGGGGGCATAGAAGACGGCCCACCTGGCAGGATCAGCCGCAGGTATCCAATATAATATGACCAGGCCAGCCCATGAGCCACGTTGAAGTTCCTTTTTTCACAGATTGCAGAGACCTCTGCTGGGGCCAGGCCCTGTAGATAGCAGGGTGGGGCCGGAGGGCCTCCATGAAGGATAAGGAGAGCACTCCTCCCCCAAGATTTCCCAACCTTCTGCCAACTGGCTCCCTTCTCTGCCATTGCTGAACCCAGACCATTCTAGGCTCTAGCCCAAGGATCAGCTTCTAAACTGATCCCACTCCCAGTACTGAGCTCAGACCAGGTCACAATAGCCGCACTTCCACCTGACCAGACCCTCCACCTCCCTGTGTGTACTACCTGGAGGCCCAGGAGGATGTTAAGTGCCTGTGAGAGGCCCAGGAGAGCAAGCATCCAAGTGAAGGGCAGGCCAGCCATGTTTGGGAGGGAGCAGTAGAAATAGCAGGACAGCAGCAGCAGGGCCCCGCAGCGTATGGAGGAGCACAGACAGGCCCGCACAGCCCTCCAGTAGCTGCCGTGGTACCTGCAGGTGACATGCAAGTTCCAGACCCCAGCCCAGCTCAGCCAGAGAGGGACAGGAAGTACTTCAGGGAGTCACCTGGAGTGGACGTGGTGCAGCTCCTCGGCAGACTGCAGATCCCCTTGATCAGCAGTCCCATCTGCTGGGAGGCCAGGTGGAGCACCAACCACTTGAGAGTATAGTCTGGTGGCTCTCCCAGGCCCCAAAGGGCCACCAGACAGGCACTTAGCAGGACCAAGGCTGCCTTTTGGGCCCTGTGACCCCTGGGCTGTGGGATGGATGGATGCAGGCTGGAGTGAGGCATCTGTGGGTACCAAGAAATCCATAGTTGTGCTTCTCTCACTCACCTATAGTTCCAGGACTGAGGCCCTGAGTGGGCACGTCCCCCAGCTCTCTAGTTCCCTGGTGCCCAGCCATACCCAGAAAATGTTCCTGGAGACACCTCTAGGGGACAGGTTGGGCATACAGCATCCCAGAGCTCAAACCCAAAAAGATTTGTTGCAAACAGAGTAGGTGGAGAAAGAAATGCATGCACACATGAGTTGGAGCAAACTCGGGGAGATAGTGAAGGACAAAGAAGCCTGGCATGCCGTAGTCCATGGGGATGCAGAGAATCGGACATGACTTAGCAACTGAACAACACATACACACCTCACCCAACCACAGTGAGACCACAAGTGTGAAGAAAGAAGACAGCGACTACCCCAGACCCAGACCTGAAAGTGTCCTGTGAGGTACCACTCACCAGGGGACCAGGGCTTCCCTCTCCCACAGTCCACCCCAAGGAGGACCTTAGGCAGCAAAGCTGTAAACCACAGTCCAGAGGGTGGAGGCACCCACCTATGCTGCCTCTGTAGGGTCCTCAGCCTTAGAGCTCTGGCTGGCCATCTCCTGATCTTACCTTCTACCTCTCAGACTGCAGGTTGTTTCTGGAAGACGACAGGAAGAGAAGGCTCAGCACAGGGGCTCCCAGCAACCAAGGGTGGCCTCTCAGGGTAGAGCCTGAAAAATGAAAGGTTAAAAACAACTGAAGCTTCCTCCACAGCACTCCAGCGCTGGCATCTCACCAGACCACAGCCTCACTGTGCTCGCCGAGGAGATTATTTCCTGCCTCCCAGGGCGTCCTGGTAGCCACGCCTGCCTTGGGGTGAGGGAGAAAGCTTGAGAAGGCCCCGGTTCCACTGTCCACCCCTCAAACCGAGGGTGTTCAGAAACCCTCTCACACTCCTCACAGCCACAACCCTGAACACCAGCTGTCCCTCTGGTCAAATACACTCTACCAACACCCTCGTGAGACTCACACACCCTCGCGAGACTCACACACCCAGCCAAGCATACACACTGCACCATGCTGCCTTGCCTGGTGGTTTTATTCTGATTTGCAAATGCAGATCCTCTTTTTTTGAAGACTGTGACATCAGACTAGAGGCGGGGAAAATGAACAGTTATTTCCTGTAACAATAGCCTTCTAGTAAAAAGACTTGGTGGGAGCCAGAGGGCTGCTGAAGTGTGGGCTTTTGGCTCTCCATAGGAAGTATTATAGCAACACTTGTGACTTCCCAGAGAGAACGTGGTGCTTCCACCTAAAAAGGTAGTCGCGTGGATAATGATAGTAATAATGATAATAATAATAATAATTAAGTGCTTACTGTGCTCCAGACATTATGCCAAGTGTTACATATATTGTTTCACTTAGTCCACTCAGCCACCCTATCAGGAAGGTATAATACTATTCTCACGGACAATCTGAGCTTCAGTGAGGTGGATTAACTTGCCCCTGTCCCCCCACTAGTAAAGGAAGGAGTGGGGACATGAATCAGGTGGGTGACTTGATTCCCAGCTGGTTCTGTGCTTTGATTCCCCAGAAAGGGGTGGAAGGACCAGGGTCAAATTTCATGCCTGCACTTTTCCGGAGGGTGGAGAGTGTTTCTGGCCATTTTCTGGCACACCAGTAAGCTGATCAGATTCGAGAAGGGGGGAGGCTCAGGAGTGGGATTGGGACAGAAGCCACAGAGCAAAGCGGTCCATATATGCCCAGGCCAGAGGGTACTTGCCTAAACCCTTCCCCACATCCCAACCAGACACAAGAAGACACACCACGTTCGTAGATGCCACTGGCCTCTTGGGAGCCAGGAGGCTCCCAGAAAACTCCATTTTTAAAAATAATTTTCCAAGAATGGAGAAAATTCCCTGAACTTTTTCTCCCCTACAAAGTCTCACAAAGGGGGCCCCCTGCAGTGGACAAGGGCTCTGGTGCTTCAAAACCAAAGAAAGTCAAAGTTGTCAAAGAAAACTTTTGAGCAGAGTGGGCAACTCCACAGCTGTCGCAAAGTTCCCCTGTGCCAAGCAACCTTTGGCCTTTTCTATCCTGCCTTGCCTTCCCAGATGTTGGGAAAGATTGAAGGCAGGAGGAGAAGGGGATGACAAAGGATGAGATGGTTAGATGGCATCACTGACTCAATGGACATGAGTTTGGGTAAACTCCAGGAGTTGGTGATGGACAGGGAGGCCCGGCGTGCTGCAGTTCATGGGGTCTCAAAGAGTCGGACACGACTGAGTGACTGAACTGATACTGATACTGATCCTGCCCAGCAGCCAGCACCACCTCCCCTGGGTGGTACCATTTCTGCCAGCTCCACTGCTCCACAATAGTCATCATTTCCACTGAACCTGTTCTTCATCTCTGCCCCCTTCTCCTAGAGGAAGATTCTCTGTTTATAGGCCAGAATGGTACCATGAATCAGAAGCCTTAAAAGACACATAGAATCATAGACCTAGCAATTCACTTCTGGGAATCCTTCATCAAGAAATAATCAGGGCTTCCCTGGTGGCTCAGTCGTAAACAATCTGCCTGCTAACGCAGGAGACATGGATTCGATCCCTGGGTCAAGAAGATCTCACATGCCATGGAACAACTGGGCCCGTGTGCCACATCTAGTGGAGAAGGCAATGGCACTCTACTCCAGTACTCTTGCCTGGAAAATCCCATGGATGGAGGAGCCTGATGGGCTGCTGTCTATGGGGTCGCACAGAGTCAGACACGACTGAAGTGACTTAGCAGCAGCAGCAGCAGCCACATCTAGAGAAAAGCCTGAGTGGCAACGTAGACCCAACACAGCCAAAAATAAATAATTAAAAAAAAAATCAGACAAAGGCACAAAGATGCCCATTTTAGATGTTTGTGCAAATGTTGTTTATACCAGAGAAAAACTAAAAACTAAATGTCCAACAATAGGGGACTGATTAAATTGCCGTTTATCTTAGAATGTTAGGTAGCCACTAAAAATGAAGATGTAATTTTGTATGTTGACTCTTAAATATTTTTAGCATATTGCTTCTTACTGGAAAAAAGCAGAGTACAAAATAGTATAATTGCATTTTTAGAAATACACATTGCAAGAGAAAAGGTCTGGAAAGCTACATGACAGGAAAAATGCTAACAATGATTACTCTGTGTAGCAGGACTATGGGTGATTTTTGGTATGTTTTTTCCTTTTAGCTCATCGTGTTTTTAAGGTTTCTTTTCCTGACATTGAATATGTATTAGTTGTTTGGAGTATTCTGGTGTTAGAGAAGGACCTTTCCTTGCCTCTTCCACTTTCTGGCAGCCCCAGGTATTCCTTGGTTTGCAGCTGTAGCACTTGAGCCTCTGCCTCCATCATCATAAGATGACCGTGTGTGTCCCTGTCTTCACATGGCACTTCCTCTTCTTATAAGGACACCAGTGTTGTCCACTGGATTAGGGCCCACCCTAATCACCTCCTCTTAACTCAATTGCAGCTACAAAGACATTGTCTCCAAATAAGTTCACATTCACAGGTAGAGGGAGTTAGGACTTCAGTATCTCTTTTGGGGGACACAGTTCAATCCATAACAAGGTCAGTGCTGGAAGAAAGATTGCTGGAGAATTGTTTGGAGCCTTGTGGGTTGTAGCCAGGGCCTCAGGGCATGGGGAGTGTCAACAACTGCAGGGATGGGATTGTCCTCATCAGCTGTGCTGATGGGCAGAGACCTCAAAGCTCTTCCAGATGGCCATCTGGCATTCAAAGAGGAAGCTGAGGACCACAAAGGGAAGTTAGGTCCAAGTGGTAGAAGACACATGGAAGCTGTAACGGGGTTGGAAATAGAAATGAAAGCCATCTCAGATCAGCACTTCTGGGGTGTCAAGAGGCAAGAAGCAGCTACCAGTAAGTGAGAAGAGGCCCCAGGAGCAAGCAGGCTGTGGAACAGAGTGTTGGCACTTGGAAACACTGACCAGAGGGCAGCAGCCTGTGAGCTTGGTAGTCTGCAACTTGAATCTAACTTCCCTCCCTTTGGCCCAGTTATTTAACGTCTTGAAGTTTAGCTTCCTCATACCTAAGTAGGGGTAGTAATACTTTTTTTTCCTCATAAAATTGTCATGAGAATGAAAAGAAATAATGTGTTTGTAGGCCTGACTTGTAAGTTTTCAGTGACAGCTAACTCTAATCACCATTACCATCACCATCATCATCATAACCATTGAGAATCACATTCTTCGAGTTGTCAGCCCATCTCATCTTGGCCTCTATTCTGGGCTCAAGCAGACACAGAGACTTGATGTCTCACCTGTGGGTGGCTCTGAGTCTGACCCCAGCCACCTCATTATTGTAACTTTATTGCCCCATCACACAGCTGTCTAGTGTGTCATGGTCTTTCTTGGACAAGACAATATCCTAGTAAATGTGGTAGAAAAAGGAGCTGGATGATGCATGACTGGGGTTAGGGAAGCACAGCTGATTGAGCTACTGTATCCTCAGAGGATAAATAATGGCCCTACATCTTCCTGGAAGATGGTATTCATGAGGGTGGTGAAATTTACAGTTGTTTTTTGTTAGTTTTGGTTAACAGCCTAATTGAAATATTCACATACCATACAACTTACCTATTTAATGCACAGTTCAATAGTTTTTAATATATTCATATCACCACAATCAAATTTAGAACATTTTCATCACCTGAAAAAGAAATCTTGTAGGCTTCAAGGTGAATTCTTTCTTCCTTTTGGTTTTTGCCCTCCAAAGTTTGGTCCAGTGATTTGTGTAAGCTTTGCATAGCGTGATCTTTGTGCTGAGTTTATTTTTTCCTCTGATGTGCAAGGCTAAGTGAGGTGGTAGAGCTCCTACTGGTTGCAGATGACATGATACTATACAGAGAAAATCCTAAAGATACTATAAGAAAATTACTAGAGCTAATCAGGAATTTACCAAAGTTGCAGGATACAAAGTCAATACACAGAAAATCACTTGCATTCCTATATACTGACAATGAAAAATCACAAAGAGAAATTAAGGAATCAAAAAAAAAAGTTGATGTATGGCAAAATCAATACAATATTGTAAAGTAACTAGCCTCCAATTAAAATAAATAAATATATTTTTAAAAAGAAATTAAGGAATCAATCCCATTTACCATTGCAACAACAACAACAAAAAGTATCTAGAAATAAACCTACCTAAGGAGACTTTTTACTTTCATGCATTGGAGAAGGAAATGGCAACCCACTCCAGTGTTCTTGCCTGGAGAATCCCAGGGACGCAGAAGCCTGGTGGGCTGCCGTCTATGGGGTCGCACAGAGTCGGACACAACTGAAGTGACTTAGCAGCAGCAGCAGCAGCATCAAGGAGACAAAAGAACTGTATACAGAAATAAAAGACACTGATGAAAGAAATCAAAGATGACATAAATGGATGGAGAGATATTCCATGTTCCTGTGTACGAAGAATCAATATTGTGAAAATGACTACACTACCAAATGCAATCTACAGATTCAATGTGATCCCTATCAAACTACCAATGGCATTTTAAACAGAACTAGAACAAAAATTTTCACAATTCATATGGAAACACCAAAGACCTTGAATAGCCAAAGCAGTCTTGAGAAAGAAGAATGGAGCTGGATGAATTAACTTCCTGATTTCAGATTATACTACAAAGCTACAGACTGATGAAAGAAATCAAAGATGACATAAATGGATGGAGAGATATTCCATGTTCCTGTGTACGAAGAATCAATATTGTGAAAATGACTACACTACCAAATGCAATCTACAGATTCAATGTGATCCCTATCAAACTACCAATGGCATTTTAAACAGAACTAGAACAAAAATTTTCACAATTCATATGGAAACACCAAAGACCTTGAATAGCCAAAGCAGTCTTGAGAAAGAAGAATGGAGCTGGATGAATTAACTTCCTGATTTCAGATTATACTACAAAGCTACAGTCATCAAGACAGAATGGTACTGGCACAAAAACAGAACTATAGGCCAATGGAACAAGATAGAAATCCCAGAAATAAACCATGCACCTATGGATACCTTATTTTTGACAAAGGGGGGCAAGAATATACAACAGGGCAAAGACAATCTCTTCAATAAGTGGTGGTGGGAAAACTGGACAGCTATATGTAAAAAAAAGAAATTAGAACATGTATTAACACCACACACAAAGATAAACTCAAAATGGATTAAAAACCTAAATGTAAGACCAGAAACTATAAAACTCTTAGAGGAAACATAGGCTGACCACTTGATGACATAAATCAAAGCAAGATACTCTATCTGTCTTTTTGATTATAGCCATTCTCATTTCACTGATATGAAGTGGTATCTTATTGTAGTTTTGATTTGCATTTTCCTGATGGTAAATGATGTTGAGTATCTTTTTATGTGTTTATTGCTATTGCACATCTTTTTTGAGAAAAGTTTACTCATATTTTTTGTCCATTTTTAGTTGGGTAGTTGTCTTTTTACTATTATTTAATAATTTGTTATTGTGATAATCATAGGAGGGTTTTTTTGTATATTCTAGATACAAGTCCCTTATCAGATAAATGCTTTGCAAAAATTTTCTCCTATTCTTTAGGTTGTTTTCTCACTTTCTCATGGTGCCCTTTGAAACACAAATGTTATTAATTTTTATAAAATCTAATTTAGCTTTTAGTTTGTTGCTTGTCCTTTTGGTTCTATATCTAAGGAGCTATTGCCTAATCAAGGTCACAGTGATTTGTATATATGTTTTCTCCTAAGAGTTTAATGATTTTGGCTTTTACATTTATATCTTTGGTCCATTTTGAATCTTTTTATATGTGATGTGAGTTAGGGATTCATGTTCTTCTTCATACAGATACTCAGTTGTCCCAGCACCATTTGTCAAAAACTAGCCTCTCTCCATTGGCACAAATAGTTTTGTCAGTTGTCAAAAATCAACTGACTCAAAATGTAAATTCTATTTATGAATTCTCAATTCTTTTCCAGTGATCTATGTATCTATTGTTATCCTAGTCCACACCATCTTGGTTACTGTAGCTTGGAGTAAGCTTTGAAATTAGAGAAGTTTGATTCCTCCAACTTTGCTCTTCCTTTTCAAGATTGTTTTGGCTATTTGGGTTGCTTAATTTCCCATACAAATTTTGGGGTCAGTTTGTCAACTTCTGCAAGGAAGTTATCTGGGATTTTGACAGGTATCACATTGATTCTATAGATCAGTTTGGGTAATATCATCATGTTAACATTATCAAGCCCTTGAACATGTGATGTCTTCCCATTTATTCAGGTCTTTTAAAATTTCTTTTAGCAATGTTTTATATTGTATACAGTGGAAGTGTTGCACTTATTTAGTATTTTACTCTTCTTTGGAATTTTTAAATTGTGGTAAATGTGTATAACACAAAATTTGCCTCTTTAATCATTTTATTTTTTTAATTTATTTTTATTACTTTTTATCAGTCAGTTCAGTTCAGTCGCTCAGTCACATCCAACTCTTTGCAACCCCATGGACTGCAGCATGCAAAGCTTCTCTGTCCATCACCAACTCCCAGAGCTTGCTCAAACTCATGTCATTCGAGTCGGTGAGGCCATCCAACCATCTCATAATTTTGTTTATTTATTTGGCTGCACTGGGTTTTGTTGCTGTGCACAGGCTTTCTTTAGTTGTACACAGCGAGGGTTACTCTTGGTTGCAGTGCACAGGCTTCTCATCATGGTGGCTTCTCTTGCTGTGGATCACAGGCTCTAGGGCACTCAGCCTCAGTAGTCGTGGCATATGGGCTTAGTTGCTCTCCAGCATGTGGAATCTTCCTGGACCAAGGAATGAACCTATGTCTCCTGCATTGGTAAGAGGATTTTTATCCACTGTACCACTGAAAGATTGTTGTTGAGCTGTGAAAGATGCTGGGATTCTTGGCCTCCGGAGGACAGGAAGTCAATCCAGGGCCAGTAATGAGGCAAGATGGCTCAGAGCTTTTGCGTAATAATGTTTTATTAAAATGTAAAAGAGATAGAGAAAGCTTCTGACATAGACATCAGAAGAGGGCAGAAAGAGTGCCCCCCTGCTAGCCTTTACCAGTATGTTATATACCTATCAGTTCAGTTCAGTCGCTTAGTCGTGTTCGACTCTTTGTGACCCCATGAATTGCAGCACACCAGGCCTCCCTGTCAATCACCAACTCCCGGAGTTCACTCAAACTTACGCCCATCAAGTC
>SJXQ01006588.1:6223-143004 GCA_006408695.1 Aepyceros melampus
GTCTTGTTTTTGCTGACTGTATAGAGCTTCTCCATCTTTGGCTGCAAAGAATATAATCAATCTGATTTCGGTGTTGACCATCTGGTGATGTCCATGTGTAGAGTCTTCTCTTGTGTTGTTGGAAGAGGGTGTTTGCTATGACCAGTGCATTTTCTTGGCAAAACTCTGTTAGTCTTTGCCCTGCTTCATTCCGCATTCCAAGGCCAAATTTGCCTGTTACTCAAGGTGTTTCTTTACTTCCCACTTTTGCATTCCAGTCCCCTATAATGAAAAGGACATCTTTTTTTGGGTGTTGGTTCTAAAAGGTCTTGTAGGTCTTCATAGGACCATTCAACTTCAGCTTCTTCAGCATTACTGGTTGGGGCATAGACTTGGATTACTGTGATATTGAATGGTTTGGCTTGGAAATGAATGGAGATCATTCTGTCGTTTTTGAGGTTGCATCTAAGTACTGCATTTTGGACTTGTTTATTGACCATGATGGCTATTCCATTTCTTCTAAGGGATTCCTGCCTGCAGTAGTAGATATAACGATCATCTGAGTTAAATTCATCCATTCCAGTCCATTTTAGTTTGCTGATTCCTAGAATGTCAATGATCACTCTTGCTATATTCTGTTTGACCACTTCCAATTTGCCTTGATTCATGGACTTGACATTCCAGGTTCCTATACAATGTTGCTCTTTACAGCATCAGACCTTGCTTCTATCACCCGTCACATCCACAGCTGGGCTTTGTTTTTGCTGTGGCTCCATCCCTTCATTCTTTCTGGAGTTATTTCTCCACTGATCTCCCGTAGCATATTGGGCACCTCCTGACCTGGGGAGTTCCTCTTTCAGTATCCTATCATTTTGCCTTTTCATACTGTTCATGTGGTTCTCAAGGCAAGAATACTGAGGTGGTTTGCCATTCCCTTCTCCAGTGGACCACATTCTGTCAGACCTCTCCACCATGACCGCCCATCTTGGGTGGCCCCACAGGGCATGGGTTAGTTTCACTGAGTTAGACAAGGCTGTGGTCCTAGTGTGATCAGATTGACTAGTTTTTGTGAGTATGGTTTCAGTGTGTCTGCCCTCTTGCAACACCTACCATTTTACTTGGGTTTCTCTTACCTTGGACATGGGGTATCTTTTCACGGCTGCTCCATCAGAGCTCACCCTTGCTCCTTACCTTGGACGACCTGTATCTCATCTCCACCACCCCTCTCGACCTTGAACGTGGAATAGCTCCTCTAGGCCCTCTGGCACCCACGCAGCCACCCCTTGGACGTGGGGTCGCTCCTCTAGGCTGCTGCCCCCGGCCTCGGGCGAGGGTGGCTCCTCTTAGCTGTGCTCTGCGTGCCCTCACAGCCACCCACACTCTGCGCAGCTGGAATGTTAGGTTGATGAATCAAGACAAATTGGAAGTGGTCAAACAGGAGATGGCAAGAGTGAACACTGACATTCTAAGAGTCAGTGAACTAAAATAGACTGGAACGGTGAATTTAACTCAGATGACCATTGTATCTACCGCTGTGGGGAGGAATCCCTTAGAAGAAATGAAGTAGCCATCATGGTCAACAAAAGAGTCCAAAATGCAGTACTTTGATGCAGTCTCCAAAACGACAGAATGATCTTTGTTTGTTTCTGAGGCAATTCATTCAATATCACGGTGATCCAAGCCTATGCCCCAACCAGTGACACTGAAGAAGCTCCAGGTGAACTGTTCTATAAAGACCTACAAGACCTCTTAGAACTAACACCCTCAAAATATGTCTTTTCATTATAGCAGACTGGAATGGAAATGCAGGAAGTCAAGAAACACCTGGAGTAACAGGCAAATTTGGCCTTGGAGTACAGAATGAAGCAGGGCAAAGACTAATAGAGTTTTGCCAAGAAAATGCACTGGTCACGATCCCCATGGAAAAGGAATGCAAAAAAGCAAAATGGCTATCTGAGGAGGCCTTACAAATAGCTGTGAAAAGAGAAGTGAAAAGCAAAGGAGAAAAGGAAAGATATTCCCATTTTAATCTAGAGTTCCAAAAAATAGCAAGGAGAGATAAGAAAGCCTTTTTCAGAGATCAATGCAAAGAAATAGAGGAAAACACCGAATGGGAAAGACTAGAGATCTCTTCAAGAAAATTAGAGATACAAAGGGCACATTTCATGCAAAGATGGACTCGATAAAGGACAGAAATTGTATGGACCTAACAGAAGCAGAAGATATTAAAAAGAGGTGGCAAGAATACACAGAAGAACTGTATAAAAAAGATCTTCATGACCCAGATAGTCACAATCGGGTGATCACTCACCTAGAGCCAGACATCCTGGAATGGGAAGTTAAGTGGGCCTTAGAAAGCATCACTACGAACAAAGCTAGTTGATCTATTTCAAATTCTGAAAGATGATGCTGTGAAAGTGCTGCACTCAGTATGTCAGCAAATTTGGAAAACTCAACAGTGGCCACAGGACTGGAAAAGTTCAGTTTCATTCTAATCTCAAAGAAAGGCAATGCCAAAGAATGCTCAGACTACCGCACAAATGCACTCATCTCACACCCTAGTACTGTAATGCTGAAAATTCTCCAAGACAGGCTTCAGCAGTATGTGGACTAAACTTCCAGATGTTCAAGTTGGTTTTAGAAAAGGCAGAGGAACCAGGGATCAAATTGCCAACATCTGCTGGATCATGGAAAAAGCAAGAGAGTTTCAGAAAAACATCTATTTCTGCATTATTGACTTATGACAAAGCCTTTGACTATTTGGATCACAATAAACTGTGGAAAATTCTGAAAAAGATGGAAATACCACCACCTGAACTGCCTCTTGAGAAACCTATATGCCAGTCAGAAAGGAACAGTTAGAAATGGACATGGAACAACAGACTGGTTCTAAATAGGAAAAGGAATACTTCAAGATTGTATATTTTCACCCTGCTTATTTAACTTATATGGAGAGTTCATCATGAGAAATGCTGGGCTGGAAGAAGCACAAGCTGGAATCAAGATTGCTGGGAGAAATTTCAATCACCTCAGATATGTAGATGACACTACCCTTATGGCAGAAAGTGAAGAGGAACTAAAAAGTCTCTTGATGAAAGTGAAAGAGGAGAGTGAAAATGTTGGCTTAAGCTCAATATTCAGAAAACTAAGATCATGGCATCCAGTCCCATCACTTCATGGGATATAGATGGGGAAACAGTGGAAACAGTCTCAGACTTTATTTTTTGGGGCTCCAAAATCAATGCAGATGAGGACTGCAGCCATGAAATTAAAAGACACCTACTCCTTGGAAGAAAAGTTATGACCAACCTAGATAGTATATTAAAAAGCAGAGGCATTACTTTGCAACAAAGGTCCATCTAGTCAAGGTTATGCTTTTTCCTGTGGTCATGTATGGATGTGAGAATTGGACTGTGAAGAAAGCTGAGTGCCGAAGAATTGATGCTTTTGAACTGTGGTGTTGGAGAAGACTCTTGAGAGTTGTTGGACTGCAAGGAGATCCAACCAGTCCATCCTAAAGGAGACCAGTCTTGCTTGTTCATTGGAAGAACTTATGCTTAAGCTGAAACTCCAATACTTTGGCCACCTCATGTGAAGAGTTGACTTATTGGAAAAGACCCTGATGCTGGGAGGGATTGGGGGCAGGAGAAGGGGACGCCAGAGGATGAGATGGCTGGATGGCAGAACGGACTCGATGGATTGAGTCTGTGTTAACTCTGGGAGCTGGTGATGGACAGGGAGGTCTGGCGTGCTGTAATTCATGGGGTCGCAAAGAGTCAAACATGGCTGAGTGAATGAACTAAACTGAAATGAAGACATAGAAGCAACCTAAGTGTCTGTTGGAAGATTACTAGATAAAGATGTTGTACCTACCACAAGGTAATATAACTAAGACATAAAAAATGAAATAATGCCATTTGTAGCAACATAGATGGAGCTAGAGATTATCATATTAAGTGAAGTAGTCAGAACAAGAAGGACAGATACCATATAATATCACATATCTGTGGACTCTAAAAAATGATACAAATGTACAAAACAGAAATAGACCCAAAGAAAGAGAAAACAAACTTATGGTTATCCAAAGGGGAAGGGAGAGGGTGCTTGGGATTAACAGATACACACTGCTGTGCTGTGCTTAGTCACTCTGTGTTTCCAATTCTTTGTCATTTCATGGACCACAGCTAGCCAGGGTCCCCTGTTCATGGGGATTCTTCAGGCAAGAATACTGGAGTTGGTTGCCATGCCCTCCTCCGGTGATCTTCCCAATCCAGGAATTGAACCCAGGTTTTCCACATTGCAGGCAGATTCTTTACCATCTAAGCCACCAAGGAAGTGCAAGAATATTGGAGTCAGCAGCCTGTCCCTTCTCCAGGGGAACTTCCCCATCCAAGAAATGATCTGAGGTCTCCTACATTGCAGGCGGATTCTTAAGCAGCTGAGCTACCAGGGAAGCCCCCAGAAACACACTGCTTTATATAAAATAGATAAAAACAAGATCCTACTATATAGTACAAGGACCTATATTCAATATAGCAAATTCTCCCAGAATTTGCTCAAATTCATATCCATTGAGTCAGGGATATATCTAACAATTGGATTCTCTGCCGGCCCCTTCTCCTTTTGCCTTGAATCTTTCCCAGAATCAGAGTCTTTTCCAATCGCTCTTCGCATGAGGTGGCTAAAGTATTGAAGCTTCAGCTTCAGCATCAGTTCTTCCAATGAATGTCCAAGGTTTATTTCTTCTAGAATTGACTGGTTTGATCTCCCAGCAGACCAAAGGACTCTCAAGTATCTTCTTCAACACCACAGTTTGAAAGCACCAGTTCTTCAATGCTTAGCCTTCTTTATAGTCCAACTCTCATATCCATATATGACAGGTGGAAAAACCACAGCTTTGACTTTTTCAGCTAAGTGATGTCTTTGTAAGCTGATTGATGTCTCTGGTTTTTAAAATGCTGTCTATGTTTTTCATAGCTTTCCTTCTAAGAAGCAGGTGTCTTTACATTTCCTGGCTGCAATCACCATCTGCAGTGATTTTGGAGCCCCCCAAAATAAAATGTGTTGTTGCTTCCACTTTTTTATTCCTTTCTATTAATATTTGCATGAAGTGATAGGAACAGATGCCACAATCTTAGTTTTCTAATTGTTGAGTTTAAACCAGCTTTTTCATCTCCTCTCTCTCCCTCATCAAGAGGCTCTTTAGTTCCTCTTCAATTTCTGCCACAGTGTGGTATCATCTGCATATCTGAGGCTATTCATGTTACTCCCAGCAATCTGATTCCAGCTTGTGATGCAGCCAGCCAAGCATTTCACATGATTTATTCTGCATGTAAGTTAAATAAGCAGAGTAACAATATATAGCCTTGTCATACTCTGTTCCTAGTTTTGTTCCATGTCCAGATCTAACTGTTGCTTCTTGACCTGGATACAGGTTTCTCAGGAGAAAGGTAAAATGGTCTGGTACCCCCATCTCTTTAAGAATTTTTCAGTTTGTTGTGATCCACACAATCAAAGGCTTTAGCATAGTTAATGAAGCAGAAGTAGATGTCTTTCTGGAGCTCCCTTGCTTTCTCCATTGAATGCTGGCATTTGATCTCTGGTTCCTTTGCCTCCTTAAAAGCCCAGCTTATACATCTGCAAGTTATTGGTTCACTTACTGCTAAAGCATAGCTTGAAGGAATGTGAAACGAGTGCAATTGTACTGTAGTATGAACATTCTTTGGCATTGCCCTTCTTTGAGATTGGAATGCAAACTGACCTTTTCCAGTTCTGTGGCCACTGCTGAGTTTTTTAATTTGCTGAACACATTGAGTGCAACACTTTAACAGCATCATCTTGTAGAATTTTAAATAGCTCAGCTGGAATTCCATCACTTCCAATAGCTCTGTTCATAATAATGGTTCTGAAGACCCACTTGACTTCACACTCTGGGATGTCCTGCTCTAGGTTTGTGACCATACCATCTTGGTTATCCAGGTCATTAAGACTTTTCTTGTATAGTTCTTCTGTGTATTCTTGCTGCCTTTTCTTAATCTCCTCTACTTCTGTTAGGTCCTTACCATTTCTGTCTTTTATCGTACCCATCCTTGCATGAAACATTCCCTTGATATCTCCAATTTTCTTGAAGAGATCTATAGTCTTTCCCATTCTATTGTTTTCCTCTATTCCTTTTTATTTTATTTTATTGTTTTATTGAAGGATAGTTGCTTTACAGAATTTTTTGTTTTCTGTTTCCTCTATTTTTTTTGCACTGCTCATTTAAGAATAGCCTCCTTGCTATTCTCTGGAACTCTGTATTCATTTGAGTATATCTTTCCCTTTCTCCTTTGCCTTTCATTTTTCTTTTTCCCTTAGCTATTTGTAAAGCCTCCTCATACAACCACTTTGCCTTCTTGAACTGGTTTTGGTCACTACCTCTTGTACAGTGCTACAAGCCTCAGTCCATAGCGCTTCAGGCATCCTGCCTACCAAGTGTAAGCCCTTGAATCTATTTGTCACCTGCACTGTATAATCATAAGGAATTTGATTTAGGTCATATCTGAATGACCTAGTGGTTTCCCCTACTTTCTTCGATTTAAGCTTGAATATTTCAATAAGGAACTCATGATCTGAGCCACAGTCAGCTCCAATGCTTATTTTTACTGATGATATAGAGCTTCATCTTTGTCTGCAAAGAACATAATCAATCTGAGTTCAATATTGACCATCTGATGATGTCCATCTAGAGAGTCATCCATTGGGTTGTTGGAAAGGGTGTTTGCTATGACCAGAGTGTTCTTTTGACCAAACTCTTTTAGCCTTTGCCCTGATTCATTTGTACTGAAGGCTAAACTTGCCTGTTACATCAGGTATCTACTTCCTACTTCTTACTTTAGCATTTCAATCCCCTGTGATGAAAAGGACATTTTTTTTTTCTTCCTAGTGTTTGTTAGTTCTTTGATTGTTAGGGAAATGTTAAATACATTCCATAGGATTTAATTGCTCAAAGTCTTCCTGATTACTGGAGAAGGAAATGGCACCCCACTCCAGTGTTCTTGCCTGGAGAATCCCAGGGATGGGGGAGCCTGGTGGGCTGCTGTCTCTGGGGTCGCACAGAGTCGGACACGACTGAAGCGACTTAGCAGCAGCAGCAGTAGCAGCAGTGTTAGTTCTATAAGGTTTGTAGGTTTTCATAGAGCTAGTCAACTTCAGCTTCTTCAGCATCAGTGATTGGGCATAGACTTGGATAAACTAGAAGCTACAAGCCTTCTTGGCATAGACTTGAAGCTATGAGCCATGCCGCGCAGGGCCACCCAAGATGGGTGGGTCATAGTGAAGAGTTCTGATGAAATGTGGTCCACTGGAAGAAGAAATGGAAACCCACTCCAGTATTCTTGCCTGAAGAACTCCATGGACTGTTTGAAAAGGTAAAAAGATATGATGCTGGAAGATGAGGCCGGCCCCCCACCCAGGTTGGAAGGTGTCCAATATGCTACTGGGGAAGAGCAGAGGGCAATTACTAATAGCTCCAGAAATAATGAAGTGGCTGGTCCAAAGCAGAAATGACCCTCAGTTGTGGATGTGTCTGGTGCTGAAAAGTGAAATTCTACATTGTACAGAACAATATTGTTAGGTCTATGAATCAAGGTAAATTGGATGTGGTTAAGCAGGAGATGGCAAGATGGAACATTAACATCTGAGGAATCAATGAACTAAAAATGGATGAGAATGGGCAAATTTAATTCTACCAGTATATCTATTAACTGTGGGCAAGAATCCCTTAAAGAAATGGAGCAGCCCTGAAGTCAGTGAAAGAATCCAAAATGCAGTAGTTGGGTTCAGTCTCAAAAACAACAGAATGATCTTGCTTCATTTCCAAAGAAAACTATGAAACATCACAGTGATTCAATTCCATGCCCCAATCAAATCAACTACACATCAATTAAAAAAAGATGCCATAACTTTCCACTTCATTAGATATCCTGGACAAACCTACTCTGAAGATGCCCTGGACTCTCTACCAGGATTGCCCTCTTCCTATTACCCTGTCAGTACTTTTGCCTCACATCCAGCTTCTTACTCCTTTTGGTTCTTTTTGGGTCAGTGACCACATATCAGACCAAGGGCTACTGATATGAAGCAAGAAATAAACAAATCAAAGAATCATTCTGTCTAAAACTGAGAAGCAACTATCTTTTTAATGTTAAAGCACACTGATTTCAAATCTGAACATAATTCAGATTTGTGAATTATGATGTTATTATAATTATAACTTAAATTGTGATTTAAAATGTAATCACCATAGGAAAAGTAACATAAATGATTAAGAAATATATTCAAGATAACTGCTGAGTAGCAAAACCACATCTATTTGATTTACAGCTAAGTGTGGTTTAAAAAAAAAAAAAAGCAATGAATATTCAGTTCAGTTCAGCCGCGCAGTCGTGTCCGACTCTTTGCGACCCCATGAATCGCAGTACGCCAGGCCTCCCTGTCCATCACCAACTCCCGGAGTTCACTCAGACTCATGTCCATTGAGTCCATGATGCCATCCAGCCATCTCATCCTCGGTCGTCCCTTTCTCCTCCTGCCCCCAATCCCTCCCAGCATCAGGGTCTTTTCCAATGAGTCAACTCTTCGCATGAGGTGGCCAAAGTATTGGAGCTTCAGTTTTAGCATCATTCCTTCCAAAGAAATCCCAGGGTTGATCTCCCTCAGAATGGACTGGTTGGATCTCCTTGCAGTCCAAGGGACTCTCAAGAGTCTTCTCCAACACCACAGTTCAAAAGCATCAATTCTTCGGTGCTCAGCCTTCTTCACAGTCCAACTCTCACATCCATACATGACCACAGGAAAAACCATAGCCTTGACAAGATGGACCTTAGTCGGCAAAGTAATGTCTCTGCTTTTGAATATGCTATCTAGGTTAGTCATAACTTTTCTTCCAAGGAGTAAGAGCCTTTTAATTTCATAGAAATAACTAAATATAAAAATATGCTTTTAGTTTTACTCCAGGAGAATTGAATCTATTCAGCAGATTCTTTTTTACCAACTGAATACTCAGATTGTTTTCCAACATTAAGCGAGTTAGGTGGAGGAAGCAGTGCTAATTATCTTCGCTTACCTTTATTGACAAGTAATCAGGAAGACTTTCAACAATTAAATCGATGAAATGTATTTAACATTTCCCTAACAACCAAAGAACAAAAACACTTGGTATTCATTGAGAGATGAGGGCCCAGTTGAGACCTGATAATTCTGACCAAGAGAAATGAATTAGTACCTGAGTCAGGCTTCATGGTTTCTTTCTTTTGATGAGATTAGCATTTCATTCTGGTTACCACCACTACCACAGAAATATTGGGCCTCAAAACTCTTAAACATACATTTATTCAAAAAAGGCATAAAATTTCTTTCTTTTATGAGAGATATATTACATTTAGTGGGAAGAGTATGGAAGAGATATATTGCCTGTGAGGTGTATATTAGAAAGAAAAATGACAGCAGCTTATCTGAATAAATCAATAAGAAGAATGATAGAGTACAATTACTAGGAGGATGGATGAATTATGATAGTTTCTGTTTTCTTTTTCAGTATAAAGTTTGAGGCAGAAATAAACTCCAGTGTCAGTTTATAATTTTAGTCTGGAGCAATTGAGATGTTTTAGAACATTTCTTTAGGACAATTTAATTGAGATTCTTACCTTTGAATGCTGTGCATCTTAATCATCATTTACAAAAAGATTTTAAAAACAGATTTAGGGTTTCCCTGATAGCTTACTCTTTGGAAGGAAAGTTATGACCAACCTAGATAGCATATTAAAAAGCAGAGACATTACTTTGCCAACAAAGTTCCGTCTAGTCAAGGCTATGGTTTTTCCAGTGATCATGTATGGATGTGAGATTTGGACTATAAAGAAAGCTGAGCACTGAAGAATTGATGCTTTTGGACTGTGGTGTTGGAAAAGACATTTGCGAGTCCCTTGGACTGCAAGGAGATCCAACCAGTCCATCCTAAAGGAGATCATTCCTGGGTGTTCTTTGGAAGGACTGATGTTGAAGCTGAAATTACAATCCTTTGGCCACCTGATGTGAAGAGCTGACTCATTTGAAAAGACCCTGATGCTGGGAAAGATTGAGGACAGGAGGAAAAGGGGATGACAGAGGATGAAATGGTTGGATGGCATCACCAACTCAATGGACATGGGTTTGGGTGGACTCTGGGAGTTGGTGATGGACAAGGAGGCCTGGCATGCTGCAGTTCATGGGGTTGCAAAGAGTCGGATACGGCTGAGCGACTAACTGAACTGATAGCTCAGTTGGTAAAGAATCCACCTGCAATGCAGGAAACGTCAGTTAGATTCCTGGGTTGGGAAGATCCCCTGGAGAAGGGATAGGCTACCTGTTCCAGTACTATAGGGCTTCCCCTGTGGCTCAGCTGGTAAAGAATCTGCCTGCAATGCAGGAGATCTGGGTTCGATCCCTGGATTGGGAAGATCCCCTGGAGAAGGGAAAGGCTACTCACTCCGGTATTCTGGCCTGGAGAATTCTATGGACTATATGGTCCATGGGTCACAAAGAGATGGACATGACTCAGTGACTTTCACTTAATTATAGCAGGTCAAAAACTAGCACTAGGAATCACTTTGTTTTCAGATAAATTATATGCATATATTCATGGTTCATGCTTTTTTAATTTTGAGGACATCTTATTAAATTATGTTAAGCTTGGATTGTTGAATTAAGAAACATCTTAATTTAACATCATTTGAATTAAGTATTCATGATATTTTTGAATAAAAAATTGTAAAACTATTTTTGTGTGTTTCCATAATTCTGCACTAATAAGACTTGTTATGTTGACTCTTGGCATTGTTAAAAATAAAAAAAATGATAAGGAGCAAGATATATTTAAATATGCCTGTTGTAGAGTATTCTCATGGTTATAACCTCATATGAAGTAGTTAGACTGTGTCAGAATTTTTTCTGATTTTAAATATATTTTCTAACTATAATGTGATGGAATAAAAGAAAAACATTAAAAGTTATAGTAATTTCTTTAGTAAATGTACTTATATTAGTTAGCTTTTAGTGAATAACAAATTGCCCCCTAACCTAACAGTCTAAGACAATAAATAAATCTTCTGTGAATAAGGATTGGGCAGTGGCTTATCTAGAAGGTTCTAGCTCATGACCTCTCATAAGGTTGTAGTCAAGTTGATGGTCAGAGCTGCTGACATCTTCAGATTTTATAGTGGCTGGAGGATCATTTCTAAGTGGACTTGCTCAGATGCCTAACTAGTTGGTGCTGGCTGCTGGCAGAGGAATCTATTCCTTGCCACAGAGAGCTCTCCAAAAGACTGCTTGAGAACTCTCAGGATATGGCAGCTGGTTTCATGCAGAGAAAATGATCCAAGACAGAAAGGCAGAAACTCCAGTAATTTCGCCAATCTTCTACTTGCTTCACAGGTCATCTCCATTCAGTGCAGGAGCATGAGACAAGAGGCATGAACACGAACGGGTGAGCATCGCTGGGGCCATCCTTAAAGCTGGTTACTATAACTTTTCTCTTTGCTTTCTAACCACCAAAATACTTTTTGAATACCCCCAAATAAACAGACTAATAAATATAAAAGCACTGGAAACATGCTATCAGATCTTGTTCATTCCTATTATAGCACTCTATGTCCTAGATTAACATTTCTTAAATGCCATCTTGTTTCATTTATTTATTTTTTTCTGACAGCCCCTTGACTAAATTTCCATGTTAAAGATTCATTAAATTAATATTAATTTTAACAAATAAATTTATCCTCTATCAGGTGGCACTCCTCTAGGAAAGGAGTTACAAAAATATTCTCAAAGATCTCATTTACAGGTGTTATAGAGCTACTTGGAAAAAACAAAGATGTACATCAGTGGCAGAAAAATATAAAACAAAATATGCAAGCATTTCTGGAGGGTTCAGTGAGTATAAAGACAATAAATAAATCTAAGTGAAAAGTATAGTCAAAGTAGTAGTCTCATAGATGGTTAATTTCATCCATGGTTTTCATCTTATCTCCACCCTTATTCTTTGAACTGGGAATCTTGATGTGGCAAGGTTGAGAAATGTCTCAAAAATAGGGTAATGACACAGATAAGAATTAGAATAGAAATATAAAATCAGGAGTCGTGTTTTGGTCCTATTTGTCTATGTAATTTAGGGCCTTTTGAAATTACAGTCAGATTGTAAGGTCTATTCCCTACAGTTTAAATGGTATCCTTCAAAAATTTTCATTTTGTACTTGAAGTGTTTGATTGCTGTAATTTATTTGGACTAACATTTTCATGCTGAAGGATGAAATATTCCATTTATTCTAGAGGATGAACACTTCTATCTTTCATGATATTCCTAATTATATAGGCGATGTGGTTGGGAAAATGTTTTTCTTATCATCTTTATTCTTCATAAGAAAAACTTAATTAAATTCCTTAAAGTTCTCTCAATAAGTCATATAAATTAAATTTAATATTTGGAAACCCCTTTTGAGGATATATTTGCTTGACATATCCCCTTAGAAGCTTACTCAAAATTTTAATATCTTTATTGTTTTCTCTGAATAGAAAAAGCAATACATGCTTGTGAAACTTCAAACAGTAGAGAAATGTATAAAATAGAAAGCAAAAGTGCTCTGTAATTGAAGTGGGAGTCAGGGTCAAGGAGAATAACGCTGAGCATAATCTCTGGTAATACTTTTAAAATAAACTCATTTGTATATATTTTTTAAAAAGCTGCTTTAAAATAGAAAAAATATTAAGCCCTTTAAACATGTGCTTTGATGACAGCAAGAGAAGACACGGAGAGATGACCAACCAATAAAACCAGATTGTTAACCAAAGCTAGGCAAGAATTAGTTGTGACTTTGGGCTTTCCTGGTGGCTCAGAGGTTAAAGCGTCTGCCTCCAATGCGGGAGACCCAGGTTCAATCCCTGGATCGGGAAGATCCTTTGGCGAACGAAACGGTAACCCACTCCAGTATTCTTGCCTGGAGAATCCCATGGACAGAGGAGCCTGGTAGTCCATGGTGTCGCAAAGAGTTGGACACGACTGAGCGACTTCACTCACTCACTCATTTGAGTATCCACGCATATTCAGAATCCCTTGGAATACACAAAAATGACTATAGCTTCAGGAAAGTGACCATTATGGACAAGTCACACAGGTGCGTAAGTATACAGAACAGACATTAAATGTTTGTGTAAATGGTACAGAAAGAGAGGGATGACTCTGGGTGAACTAAAATAGAAATTACTTGAATGCAAGATTTTTATTTCTTTTTTTAAATTAATTTTTATTTTTCCGTTTGTTTTGCTTTACAATACTTATTCGTTTTGCTGTACATCGACATGAATCAGCCACGAGTGTACATGAACTCCCAATCCCGACCCCCGCCTCCCCGCTCCCGCCCCACACCCTCTCTCTGGATTATCCCCGTGCATCAGTCCCAAGCATCCTGCATCCCGCATCGAACCTAGACGGGCGATTCGTTTCACTTATGATATCATACATGTTACACTGCCACTCTCCCAAATCTTTTATTCATCATTACATGACCACCGTCCAGAACAGTTCCTGGGCTCTGGGATCCATTCAATAAATTTCAGGGAAGTAAAACCATGAAATAATGAATGAATTTGAACTTATACGTACATTCATGATTACTGTTTGGTGTTCATTATCAGAATTAAAAGAAAGTTTGTCATTTAGGCAGAAGTTGTACAAAAGATCATAGAATAACAGCATGACGGTTCATATTAATAAATAAACCTAATTTTACTGCTTTGATTTAAAATTATTTTGGAGTGGTGGAATCCTATATATCTTGCTGTAGCCTCAAACCAGCCTTGTGGTGGGTCTTTGGCAATAATGTAAAGCAAAAATGAAAGTTCGCAAAGTGTCTCTGGATATGTACTTTTACATCAACTTTATCCTTGAATAGAAGACTTCACTTTCCATGCATAAATAGTAAATTAATGTTGAAGAATTATTAGATATGAAGTTCCAAGAAGAAAAAATTTAGTATACTCATAATTTGGCTCAAGTGGCTTTTAAATTTCTGGAAAGCAGTTACTCTTATTTACCTTTATAACAATAAGGTCTAATCCTTCATTGATCGAAACAATGCATATAGTGGTCTGGGAACGTTTTGATATTTTGCACCAAAAAAAAAAAAAATCTTTAAATACCCACTATATCCAATTCTGAATGACATTTTTTCCAATAAAACTTTTATATTTTATTTACTGGGAAATAATCATTATTTTATTTTCATCAAATACTTATTATTTTGGTTGATAGAAATACAAAAAATGACAGTTTTTACTTTCAATGAGCTTATAATTCTTAAGAAATAATAAAGTTGCTCATGAACGTAATTTCAAACCTAGATGGCTCTACTTTGGGGAGCTGGCCTATGATCACCCATCACTCAGTTGTTTCTGTCCTGTCTTGGAAACTGAGCACCCCCTTCACCTCCTATCTCTCTTGTCCTCCCTCCACACCAACAGTGATCCAGGGAAGCAACTCAATTTGCAAGTACTAAAAATGCATTTTGTTCAAGCAAATCCAGCTTAAATGACTGCATTTTAACATAAAATAGCAATGCATGTTTATTGCCTGGCCTCCCCTAGTATATCAGCTTCCAGATGTCTTTCCAACAATCGGCTTAATGAAGTTTAGAGCAACCATCTTCTCTCCCACACACAGAACTATTTTTAAGACATGTTAATGTGTTGTTCTGCTCACTTTTACTGAATTTACTCCTCTTTAACATTCATTTTGGCAGTGATATCTTTAAGCAACAACAATAACAAAAAAAGTTTGATTTTCAGGACAGTACCTTTTTCAGCACCCATTAAATAATTCTGTGTATATTAGCTAAGATAAGGAATAATATTTGCATTTCTCTTCATTGCATTCAAATGCCTCACTCCAAAAAATTCTAATCTGAAGTAAACTTTATACGAGTACATATATCACTATTGATAGTTATTTTCTATTTACGGAAAGAATTATTACTATTTTCATTTTCCAAGACTTCTTCCTCCCAAGCATTTTATTCCTGGAATTTTTTTCTTATTTCTAATGTGCCCTTGGATCATACCAAGGTATTTTCATATTGGATCTCTTCCTATTTAATGAGTTATCTCAGCTATGAAGAATATATCCAAAAGACAACAAAAAAGAAAAAAGCAGCCACCTGAGCAATCAAAATATAGACCATGGGCTGAAAATTATGCAATTTACTTACAAAATCACACACAGTTCCAGACCTATGTGACAAACTAATTACTCATGTTTGATATTATTTTTTAAATAACTTTTACTACCTATGTTCTCAACTCACACAGGCAATTTTATTTCACTGAGAAAATTGGACACAGCCAATAGACATAGTGCCTGGAGCTGTAAGTAAAACTGACAACCAGCAGAAAGACCAAAAACTGCCAAAGGCAAACCTAAGCACTCACATAGCCTAACAGCCATGGGCCACTTAATGGAGTTGTGAATTGGCCCAGGTATCTCTAGGGCTTCTGTAGCCTTTCAATATTTGAACATAACTTGTATAATTATGAACATCTTCCTAGAGAATGCAAACAAGTATAGCCATCAATTCATTCACCCTCTTGTTCATTTACTCACCAAGTGAAATACATGGAACTAATTTGTCTTGATACACCCTAAAAGGTAAGCCTGCAAAGAAAGCAATTGGGAATACTAGTGTTTTTGTGCAGAAATGTTTACCAGGTGGGAGAAATATCTCATGAGACTATACAGTGGATAATTTTAAAATGTAGAATTCTCCACTCTTCAATCATTTAACTAATCAGACCCCTGACTCTCCTGAATCTAGGTACCCTCAGTGGTCCCCAAGTCCTGTATGTTTGTTTTCTCCTTTTGCAGATAGTTTAAACATTTCTTCCTAGTCTCCTTCCAACTCATGCTATCAGACCTCACCATGGACCTTCAGAGATACATTAAGAGATTTTACTCAATAAAGACTATTCTTCCCATAAGAAGAATTTCTGCTTCAGCTAGCAAAGATAGTAATTTTCACCATGCCTTACAAGAATAGTATATTTAAAAATATGTTAATATTGTTTAGACATATTTTTAAATGCTTAAAGTTGCAGGTCTCTATTTTCTGAAATTATCCACCAGGTAAAGATAGATAAAGAGAATATATTAGCAATATGCTACTACACTGACTGGAAGAAAAAAAAAAACTTCATTTGTTCAGGTGTGCCGAGTGTGTGTGTGTTTGTGCACGCTCAGTCGCTTAGTCATGTCCAGCCCTTCACGACCCCATGGACTATAGCCCTTCAAGCCTCTCTGTCATTGGAATTTTACAGGTAAGAACGCTGGAGTGGGTTTCCATTTCCTTCCCCAGGTGTCTTCCTGACCCAGGGATTTAACCTGTGTCTTGCATCTTCTGCATTGGCAGGTGGATTCTTGATCACTAGTGCCACCTGGGAAGCCCTGCTGAGTAAGTAGTCTTTTATAATTTTTTTTTTTAAAATTTCAGAATCATTACAGTCTCCAAAATTTTATCCTTAGAGTTTTCTTCCTTTAGTTAAGTGTCATCCTCTTCAGGCAAAATTGCCTAAAGTATTAAAACTATTAGACAAATATACTTGGGTCCGTTAACTTCATCATAAACTTAATTTTTAAGATCACAAATTCCAGGTCAAGCATACACAGACAAAACCCTAGGAAATGAAACAAGTTTTGCCTATATCTGAGTAACTTATAGATAAATTACTAAGGTGTGGGGCCTGTTTTAAAGGCTGTTTATGTATGATTTTTTTTTAACTCTCTGAAACTTCATGAATTATAAAAACAACAAGAAAGAAAATAGTACAAGATGAAAAGACTACCTTCAAAATGGGGGAATAATTGCAAATGAAGCAATGGACAAAGAATTAATCTTCAAAATATATAGGTAACTTAATATTAGGAAATCAAGCAAGCCAATCAGAAAATGGTCAGAAGTCCTAAACAAACATTTCTCCAAAGAAAACATACAGATGGCCAATAAACACATGAAAAGATGCTCAATATGGCTCATTAGTAGAGAAATGTAAATCAAAACTACAGTGAGTTATCACCTCCTACCAGTCAGAATGGTCATCATCAAAAAATCTACAAACAATAAATGCTGGAGAGGATGTAGAGAAAAGGGAGTCCTCTTGCACTATTGATGGGAATGCAAATTGATACAGCCACTATGGAGATTCCTTAACTAGCTAGAAATGAAACTACTGTATGACCCAGCAATCCCACAACTGGGCACATATCCTGCTGCTGCTGCTGCTAAGTCGCTTCAGTCGTGTCCGACTCTGTGCGACCCCATAGATGGCAGCCCACCAGGCTCCCTCGTCCCTGGGATCCTCTAGGCAAGAACACTGGAGGGATTGCCATTTCCTTCTCCAGTGCATGAAAGTGAAAAGTGAAAGTGAAGTTGCTCAGTCGTGTTCGACCCTCAGAAACCTCATGGACTTCAGCCTTCCAGGCTCCTCTGTCCATGGGATTTTCCAGGCAAGAATACTGGAGTGGGGTGCCATTACCTTCAACCATAATTCAAAAAGACATATGTACCCCAGTGTTCACTGCAGCACTATTTACAATAGCCAGGACATGGAAGCAACCCAGATGTCCATCAAAAGATGAATAGATAAAGAATTTGTGGTGCATATATACAATGAAATATTACTCAGCCATAAAATGAACAAAGTGGATGAACCTAAAGCCTGTTATACAGAGTGCAGTAAGTCAGAAAGAGAAAAACAAATACCATATATTAACCTATATATATGGAATCTAGATAAATGGTACTGGTGAGCCTATTTGCAGGGAAGGAAAGGAGATGCATGTGTAGAGAATGGACTTGTGAACACCCCTGGGGGACAGAGAGGGTGGGACAACATGGAAAAGTAGCACTGACCTGTATACACTACCATGTGTAAAATATATAGATAGTGGGAAGCTGCTATATAACACAGAGAGCCCAGTCTGGCACTCTGCGATGACCTAGAGGGGTAGGATGGTGGGGGAGGTTGGAGGGAGGCTCAAGATAGAGGAGATACACACACACACACACACACACACACACACACAGACATACATAATATATGTATATAAATATATATAGTTATGACTGATTCATGTTTTATGGCAGAAAACAATAAATATTGTAAAGCAATTAACCTCCAATTAAAAGAAAAATCCACTTTAAAAAACTTACACAATTCATCAACTCATTAGAAATTATTTCAGAAGTATTAGATCTAATGTCCTAAACTGTTTTCTGCTTAGTTATAGACAGCAAGGTGCTGTCAGCTGTTATTGAAATGACAGTCAATCAAATCTTCAGTTCAGTTCAGTTCAGTCATTCAGTCAGGTCTGATTCCGTGAAACCCCATGGATGGCAGCAACCAGGCCTCCCTGTCCATCACCAGCTACCGGAGTTTATCCAAACTCATGTCCATTGAGTCGGAAATGCCATCCAACCAGCTCATCCTCTGTCATCCCCTTCTCCTCTTGCCTTCAATCTTTCCTAGAATCAGGGTGTTTTCCAATGAGTCAGCTCTTCACATAAGGTGGCCAAAGTATTGGAATTTCAGCTTCAACATCAGTCCTTTCAATGAACACTCCTGACTGATCTCCTTTAGGATGGACTGGTTGGATCGCCTTGCAGTTGAAGGGACTCTCAAGAGTCTTCTCCAACACCACAGTTCAAAAGCATCATTCTTCGGTGCTCAGCTTTCTTTATAGTCCAATTCTCACATCCATACATGACTACTGGAAAAACCATAGTGTTGACTAGATGGACCTTTGTTGGCAAAATAATGTCTCTGCTTTTTAATATGCTGTTTAGGTTGGTCATAACTGTTCTTCCAAGGAGTAAGCGTCTTTTAATTTCTTGGCTACAATAACCATTTGCAGTGATTTTGGAGCCCCCCAAAATAAAGTCAGCTACTGTTTGCACTGTTTCCCCATCTATTTGCCATGAAGTGATAGGGCCGGATGCCATGATCTTAGTTTTCTGAATGTTGAGCTTCAAACCAACTTTTTCACTCTCCTCTTTCACTTTCATCAGAGGTTCTTTTGTTTTTCTTCACTTTCTACCATAATGGTGGTGTCATCTGCATATCTGAGGTTATTGATATTTCCCCTGGAAATCTTGATTCCAGCTTGTGCTTCATCCAGTCCAGAGTTTCTCATGATGTACTAAGTTAAATAAGCGGGTGACAATATACAGCCTTGACATACTCCTTTTCATATTAGGAATGAGTCTGTTCTTCCATGTCCCATTCTAACGGTTGCTTCCTGACCTGCATACTGATTTCTCAAGAGGCAGATCAGGTGGTCTGGTATTCCCATCTCTTTCAGAATATTCCACAGTTTATTGTGATCCACACAGTCAAAGGTTTTGGCATAGGCAATAAAGCACAGTTGATGTTTTTCTGGAACTCTTTTACTTTTCTGATGATCCAACAAATGAAAGCAATTTGCTCTCTGGTTTGTCTGCCTTTTCTAAATCCAGCTTGAACATCGGGAAGTTCATGGTTCACATACTATTGAAGCCTGGCTTAGAGAATTTTGATCATTGCTTTGCTAGTGTGTGAGATGACTGCAAGTGTTTGGTAGTCTGAGCATTCTTTGGCATTGTCTTTCTTTGCAATTGGAATAAAAACTGACCTTTTCCAGTCCTGTGGCTACAGCTGAGTTTTCCAAACGTGCTGGCATATTGAATGCAGCACTTTCACAGCATCGTCTTTTAGTATTTGAAATAGCTCCACTGGAATTTCTTCACCTCCACTAGCTTTGTTCATAGTGATGCTTCCGAAGATTCACTTGACTTCATATTCCAGGATGTCTGGCTCTAGGTGAGTGATCACACCATCATGATTAAACCATAAATCACACTATCTAATCAAATCTTAGATACTATAATACATTCCTAACCTAAAATGTTACATTACTTAATTAGCCTAGAGAACTGTTTTATAAACTAAGAGGATTTCAAGTCTGGTGAAAGATCCAATTTTTTTCAACACTATTTAGGAGAAATGCTTTAGTGGTTGAAGTCCAACTCTACTGATTTATTCTTGAAAAGAGGCTATAAGTTTCCAGGCACATTGCAATCTTCTTCCCTACCTTTCATTTGCATCAGTGATTCTTTCCTTTATAGACAGCATTGTAAGAACAAAATGACCCTGCTAACTGCCTGTTGATTCCCACAAAAATTTGTTAGTATATCTGTAATTTCATAAAACTACTTTGTACTATCTTGTTATAAATTTATATGTTGTATTCATTCTGAGCATATAACTTTTTACACTCAGTTATATCCCATGTTATCTTTGTACTATAAATTTGCACTCGTGATTCTCAGTAAAGGATTTCAAGCTATGGACTCTGGGAAGAAAACTGGAATGTCTCTCAAAGTGAAAAATGTCAGTGATGATATCTGGCAGAGAAGATACTACGTGCCAATAATTAAGATAGACATGCCCTGAAATATAAAATTAGAGTCAGTTGCCAAAAGTTAAATAAAAGCACAAGATAATTGGGTCAGAAAATGTTTCTGCAAATGCAGTCTACAAAAACCTGCAAATTATAGGAAAAAAGCAGGGCTTGAATTGAACATGTTTTAAATGACCATTATTAGAGTTTAGTTTAAATCATTTTCCTAATTAATCATATATTTATTTGAATGCTTTCATTTACATAAAATGGGTAAAACTTTTATGGATACATGAGAATTAACTAAAACTTGTTACACTATAAAACTAATTTGAGATGAGTAGTAGATGGGGGAGTATATACTTTGACCAGTAGATGCCCACTGAAGAAAACTAAATTTGGACTAGAAGGTGCTTGATTCAATTTATGCTTTCTTTACAATTACACATAAGGCAGTTTTGATTAGTGAGTGAAGTTGCTCAGTCGTGTCCGACTCTTTGCGACCCCATGGACTGTAGCCCACCAGGCTCCTCTGTCCATAGGATTCTCCAGGCAAGAATTCTGGAGTGGGTTGCCATTTCCTTCTCCAGGGAATCCTCCTCACCCAGGGATTGAATCCAGGTCTCCTACATTGCAGGCAGACACTTTAACCTCTGAGCCATCAGGGCAGACAGATATTTGAAGTCAGACATTTGGATTAAAACATTGTTTCTATCCTTCATTATTATTATTATTATTATTTTTACTAGCCTGGACATTTACTTCTGAGTCTCAGTTTCTTCATCTATTAACAGTGATATACTTTTGTTCTCTGAAGAGTGTAGTATAGATTAGTTGGACAGTACACAAGGGTTAGGTTCTACATTGTAATGCTGACACATAATAAATGTTCAATAAATGTCAGTTCTATTTGTGTCTTCTTCCTCTTCACTTTTGGACTCATAGCTTCTTTATCTTTACAATAGAAGCTATAAAAACTAATAAAAATCAAGCTAGTATACTATTCATTACTAATGTTATAGTAATTATATATTTGTTTAATAAAAACATTTAGTAAGATTGGGGTAAATCAACCACATTCACAAAGACAATTGTTATCACATTTTGGATTCTCTAAGAAGCAGACTCCAAGACAAAATTTAAAGTTTATTAGGGACTGCCTTTGGGATTAACACTTGTAGGGGGGAAGAAACAGAAATGGACAGAGGAAGAAACAAAAAATGTTGTAGACTTAATAACTTGAACTGACATCACAAAGAGCACTGGAGTAGAAATAGACCAATAGAAGTGTCTTCTTACTAATAAGAATTGACCTGCCTTGGGTCTTCACTGATTGACATTTAAATATTGTCCAAAGTGGTCTCCATTGGCTGGAATTCAAAATTTTCCCAGTCCTCTTGAAAACCAGGACTTTTGAACTTTAAAGATTCCTGGACTCCCACCTCCTTCATGAGTTTTCACTCTGTGCAAGTGTTGATAGGTTTTCAGCAAAAGGGTCAATGAGACCCTATTCTTGTTTCTGGGGCTCTCTCTTCATGATGCCTTTCTTTTCAGCATTCTGCCTTCCAAAGCCTGCCTGCAGCAGTTTTCCTGAACTTTGATCTCTGTCTCCTCAACTAAAGAAGCCTATTGGCTCTGTTTAAGTTCCTCTTTACTGCGCCAAGATTCAGAAATTGTTTCTGGATAGAAATCTGGTACAGTCCTAGGGTTTACCATGTTTGTTTCCCTTTGTTTAAGAATTAGTCCTGCACTATTTATCATCCCATATTTCAAAACAATGTTATGTTTTGTTATGTTTTATTGTTTAAGGTAGGAGAACAACTCTGTTCTCTGAATTTCAGCATGTAGAGAAGTAGAGGTTCTTTTTGTCATGTGCTTTTCTATTATTCTACACATTTACAAATCTCCTCCCCAGTCACTTGAATCATGTGCTTTTCTATTATTCTACACATTTACAAATCTCCTCCCCAGTCACTTGAATCTTCCTTCCTAACTTCAATGATAAGCTATCTTACCATTTGCTTAGGCTCTTGTTCAGTTCAGTTCAATCACCGGTTGTGTCCAATCATTGTGACCCTATGAACTATAGCATGCCAGGCCTTTCTGTCCACTGCCAACTCCCGGAGTTTGCTTAAACTCATGTCTATCAAGTTGGTGATGCTATCCAGCCATTCTCATTCTCTGTCATCCCCTTATCCTCCTGCCTTCAATCTTTCTCAGCATCAGGGTCTTCTCCAATGAGTCAGTTCTTTGCATCAGGTGGCCAAAGTATTGGAGTTTCAGCTTCAGCATCAGTCCTTCCAATGAATATTGAGGACTGATTTCCTTTAGGATGGACTGTTTGGATCTCCTTGCAGTCCAAGGGTCTCTCAAGAGTCTTCTCCAACATCACAGTTCAAAAGCATCAATTCTTCAGCACTCAGCTTTATTTATAGTCCAACTCTCACATCCATACCTGACTACTGGAAAAACCATAGCTTTGACTAGATGGACCTTTGTTGCCAAAGTAATATCTCTGCTTTGTAATATGCTATCAAGTTTGGTCAGACAGATTGTAAAGTGTCTGCCTGCAATGTGGGTGATGTGAGTTTGATCCCTGGGTTGAGAAGATTCCCTGGAGGAGGAAATGACAACTCATTCCAGTACTCTTCCCTGGAAATCCCATGGATGGAGGAGCCTAGTAGGCTACAGTCCATGGGATTGCAGAGTCAGACAACTGAGTGACTGCAGTTTCTGTTTCCTAGGTAAGTCATAGCTTTTCTTCCAAGAAACAAGCATCTTTTTATTTCATGGCTGCAATCACCATCTGCAGTGATTTTGGAGCCCAAGAAAGCAAAGTGTCTGTTTCCATTGTTTCTCCATCAACTTGCCATGAACTGATGGGACTGGATGCCAGGATCTTACTTTTCTGAGTGAGAAAATTAAGTGCTGAGTTTTAAACCAACTTTTTCACTCTGCTCTTTCACTTTCATCAAGAAGCTCTTTAGTTCTTCTTCATTTTGTGCCATAATTATGGTGTCATCTGCATATCTAAGGTTATTGATATTTCTCCCAGCAATCTTGATTCCAGTTTGGCTTCATCCATCCCAGCATTTCTCATGATGTGCACTGCATATAAGTTAAACAAGGAGGGTGACAATATACAGCCTTGATGTACTCCTTTTCTGGTTCGGAACCAGTCTATTTTCCCATGTCCAGTTCTAACTGTTGCTTCTTGACCTGCATACCGATTTCTCAGAAGGCAGGTCAGGTATTCTCATCGCTTGAAGAATTTTCCAGTTTGTTGTGATCCACACAGTCAAAGGTGTTGGTGTAATCAATAAAGCAGAAGTAGATGTTTTTCTGGAACTCTTGATTTTTGTTGATCCTACAGATGTTGACAATTTGATCTCTCATTCCTCTGCTTTTTTAAAATTCAGTTTGTACATTTGGAAGTTCATGTTTTATGTACTGTTGAAGCCTGGCTTTGAGAATTTTGAGCATTACTTTGCTAGCATGTGAGATGAGTGCAATTATGAGGTAGTCTAAGCATTCTTTGGCATGGACCTTCTTTGGGATTGGAATGAAAACTGACCTTTTCCAGTCCTGTGGCCACTGCTGAATTTTCCAAATTTTCTGGCATATTGAGTGCAGTACTTTCTTAGCATCATCCTTTAGGATTTGAAAGAGCTCAACTGGAATTCCATAACCTCCACTAGCTTTGTTCATAGTGATGCTTCCTAAGGCCCACTTGACTTCACATTCCAGGATGTCTGGCTCTAAGTGAGTGATCACACCATCATGGTTATCTGAGTCACAAAGATCTTTTTTGCACAGTTCTTCTGTGTCTTCTTGCCACTTCTTCTTAATATCTTCTGCTTCTTCTTGGTCCATACAATTTCTCTCCTTTATTGTGCCCAGCTTTGCCTGGCATGCTGTGATTCATGGGGTCGCAAAGAGTTGGACATGACCAGGAGACTGAATTGAACTGAACTTGCATGAAATGTTCCTTTGGTATCTCTCATTTTCTTGAAGAGATCTCTAATCTTACTCATTCTATTGTTTTCCTCTATTTCTTTTCATTGATCACTGAGAAAAGCTTTCTTATCTCTCCTTGTATTCTTTGGAACTCCGCATTCAAATGGGTATATCTTTCCTTTCCTCCCTTCCCTTTTATGTCTTTTCTCAGCTATTTTTAAGGCCTCCTCAGACTACCATTTTGCCTTTTTGCATTTCTTTTTCTTGGCAATGGTCTTGATCACTGCCTCCTGTACAATGTCATAAACCTCTGTCCACAGTTCTTCTGGCACTCTGTCTGTCAGATATAATCCCTTGAATCTATTTGTCACTTCCACTGTATAATCATAAGGGATTTGATTTAGGTCATTCCTGTATGGTCTAGTGGTTTTCCCTACTTTTTTGAATTTAAGTCTGAATTCTGCAATAGGGATGCTAAATAAAGTTACTAAATCCTTTAGATATGTTAAGAAAAAAAGATGATTCAAATTAATAAAATTATAGGAGAGAGTGCATCAAAACTGGTACCATAGAAATGAAAAGGATAAGAGACTGCTATGAACATTTATGTGCCAACAAGCTACATAACTTAGAAGAAATAGATAACATTCCTAAAAACATGCAGCTTATCCAAACTGAATCATGAAATAATAGAAAATTTGAACAGATCAATACTAAAAAAGAGATTGAATCAAAAATCTCCCAATAAACAAGACAAAGGGCCAGGTGGCTTCACTAATTATTTCTATGAAATATTTAAGGAAAAAGTAATGCCCATTTTCTCAAGTTAAAAAAAAACAGAACAGGAATGAACACTTCCAAACTCATTTTATTATGCTAACATTGCTCTGAAACCAAAACCAGACAATGACAGTACAAGAAGAGAAAAACCAAAGGCCAGTATACCTTATGAATATGGATGTAAAAATCTTTAATAAAATGTTAGCAAACAACGTTCTGTATCAAATTAAAAGGATCATACACCATGATCATGTGGCACTTACCCTTGGAATGTGAAGATATTTCAAATTAATAAATGTGATATACAATTTTAATAAAGTTTTAAAATATTATGATGCTTTCAATAGATGCAGAAAAAGCAGTTAAAAAAACCCAACATCTTTCATGATGAAAAACTCTCAAAAGAGTGGGAAGGTATTGGAACAAAGTAAAGTTCATATGTGACAAGCCCACAGCAAACATCACACTCAACAGTGACAAGATGTAAGATTTTCCTCTCAGATTAGGAACAAGACAAGAATGCCCAGTCCACCACTTTTATTCTACATGGTACTGAAAGTCCTAGCCACAGAGTGATGAAAGAAACATAAATAAAAGTCATCCAAATAGGAAAAGTATAACATGATCTTATAAGAAAACTCTAAAAACTTTACCTCAAACTGTTAGAACAAATAAATGAATTTAGTGAAGTTGTAGGATACAAAAACATACATTTCTGTACACTAACAAAGACCTATGTAAAAGAGAAATTAAGGTAATTGTGACTCACATGGTAAAGCATCTGTCTACAATGCAGGAGACCTGGTTTTGATTTGAGTGGATCGATGGAGAAGGAAATGGCCACCCACTCCAGTATTCTTGCCTGGAACATCATCATGGATGGAGGAGCCTGGTAGGCTACAGTCCATGGGGTCGCAAAGAGTTGGACACGACTGAACGACTTCACTTCACTTCTTTCATTAACAATAGCATCAAAAATAAATGATACTAGGAATAAATTTAACCAAGGAAATGAAAAACTTGTACACTAAAAATTATAAGACACTGATGAAAAAATGAAGACCAAGTAATGGAAAGGTATTCTGTATTCTTATATAGGGATAAATAATATCATTAAAATGTCCATACTACCCAAAGAGATCTATATATTCAATGCAACCCCTATCTTATCTCTAACAACAAAGCAAAACATGGAGACAAGACCCAACCTTATTTATTGTGCAAGGGTATTATATAAGCATGTGGATACCAGGAGGCAGGAGTCCTTAGCATCAATCCTGAGAATGGTATAGCAGGAGTACTGACTGGGAAAGTACATGAGGAAACCTTCTGGGAGTTTGGAATATTCTTTATGTAGATCTGGGTGGTGGTTCCATGAATGTATTGATTTGAGAAAATTCATGAGGTGCACATTTAGGATCTGTGCATTTTATTCTATGTATGCTGCTGCTGTTGCTGCTAAGTCACTTCAGTTGTGTCCTACTCTGTGTGACCTCATAAATAAATAAAGCCCACCAGGGGAGCCCACCAGGCTCCCCCGTCCCTGAGATTCTCTAGGCAAGAACACTGGAGTGGGTTGCCATTTCCTTCTCCAACACATGAAAGTGAAAAGTGAAAGGGAAGTCACTCAGTCATGTCCGACTCTTCACGACCCCATGGACTGCAGCCTACCAGGCTCCTCCGTCCGTGGGATTTTCCAGGCAAGAATACTGGAGTGGGGTGCCATTGGATATGACCAGCCTCAATTAAAAAAATAGAGCCAGAGTAAGAAAAAAAAAATGGAACTAGGTAAAAATATGCATATCTGCATATTTGGCTCTGTTGCTTAAAATCTTTAAGTGATTTTGTAACTACATAGATATGAAGACAAAATCCTTACCTTCAGCTATAAGGCCACAATTAGGACCTCATTTGTCCTAGTATTATTTTGCTTTCCCCAACCAATCCTCATACATTCTTTTGTTTCCTTTGATGAAATATATCCTTTTTTTTTTTTTTAAGTCTATGCTCTGAAATGTTGTTCCTACTATCTTAAAAGGGCTTTCAGGGGGCTTACTGGGGAAAGAATCCACCTGAAATGCAGGAGACACAAGAAATGTGGATTCAATCTCTGAGTCAGGAAAATTTCCTGAAGAAGGGCATGCCAACCCACTGCAATATTCTTGCCTGGAGAATCCCATGGACAGAAGAGCCTGACAGACTGCAGTATTGTCTGAAAAACTTCTTTTCCACCTATAGCTCTTCCCTTTATTCCTAACTTAAAATTGTTTCATGAAATTAACTAGTAAACTACTCATTTGAATCATTGGTATTTATAAGGGAAAAAATAGTCTTTGTGATACCTTTTCAGTAAAAGTTGTGTTTCAAGGTTACCAAATATCCTCAAATACTGATATTACAAAGAACTTCTTTAAAAGTTATTAGCAATATAAATATTGAGTGATAGAAAACCACAACTTTGCAACTGTAGTAGTAGAATTGGTTATTGTTTAGTCACTAAAGCTTCATGTAAGGAGAAAAATCAACTGGTTCTCTTATGATGAATAAGATTACTCTGGAATGCACTATACTATTGGAGTCCAATAGTATAGCAACAAATAAATAAATAGATGCCACTCATATAATGAAAGATATATAAATAAAAATGTGATGATGGTGGTGGTTTAGTTGCTAAATTCTACTATTCTTTTGCAACACAATGGACGTAGCCTGCCAGGCTCCTCTGTCCATGGGATTTCCCAGGCAAGAATACTATAGTGGGTTGCCATTTCCTTCTCCAGGGTATCTTCCTGATCCAGGAATCAAATTTGAGTCTCCTGCATTTGCAAGTGGATTCGTTTCCACTGAGCCACCAGGGAAGCATGTGTAGAAGTGATAACCAAGTATAATTATTAGACACTAAGAATATTAGGTCAAAGGTGAGTTGATAACTGGACTTCACATGGAGCTGAGATATTGTCTCAGCCTAATTGCTGGTTTGGGGAGTAAAATATAACCTCACATTGAAGAGATCTTGCTAGTTCTACATTAACCCAGTGGCTTTCCTGGTGGCTCAGACAATAAAGAATCTGCCTGCAATGCAGGAGACCTGGGTTCTGTCCCTGGGTTGGGAAGATCCCATGGAGGAGGAAATGACAACCCACTCCAGTATTCTTGCCTGGAGAATTCCATGGACAGAGGAGCCTGGGGGCTAAATCCATAGTGTCACAAAGAGTTGGACACAACTGAGCGATTAACATTTTAATCTTTACTACATTAACCCAGAGGTGAAGTTTAAAATAACTGACAATGAGAAAACCTACACTAGGGCTTTCCTGGTGGTTCAGATGGTAAAGAATCTGCCCGCCGTGTGGGAGACCCAGGCATTTTAAAATTTAGCAAAAAGGATAAAATAAATATGGCAAAATATAAACAACATTTCTAACTTAATAAAAACAAAATCTCTTTTCAGATGGATTTCTCTGCTCCTCCACCCTGAGTTGACCAAGTACGGGCCTATGAATACACAGCGGCATATGCTTTACATAGCACTTATTACAATCATTATTACTCATTTCTTTAAAGTTAATATTCTACACTAGGCAATAAGGCTCATCCTATTTTATAAAATACTGTCTACAAGTGTTCAATAACTATTTCTTAATGAAAAAAATGAAGCACATTGATAATTTCCAATTCTCTAATCATTTAGTTTATTTTTTCCATATTTTTCTTTCATGTTCGGTAAACTACCCTACTAATCTCAATTTTATATGCTACAATTTTGTAAATCTCTACTCAAATGTTACCTCTCTGCAAAGTTTTCTCTTATCTTACCAAATAAAAATGATTTTTATCCTCTGCATGATCATTACTGTATTATTACCAAACCAAGATGCTCAACCTCTGTAAAGAGAGATCTACTTGTGTCTGTAATTACACTCTGTATCCATAAAAACAGAGGCTGTGCCTTTCGTTCTGCTTCTTTCTCCTAAACACTCTATTACTTTGTATCAGTTCAGTTCAGTTCAGTCGCTCAGTCGTGTCCGACTCTTTGCGACCCCATGAATCACAGCAGACTCTTTGCGACCCCATGAATCGCAGCACGCGAGGCCTCCCTGTCCATCACCAACTCCCAGAGCTCACTCAGACTCACATCCATCGAGTCAGTGATGCCATCCAGCCATCTCATCCTCGGTCATCCCTTTCTCCTCCTGCCCCCAATCCCTCCCAGCATCAGGGTCTTTTCTAATGTCAACTCTTCGCATGAGGTGGCCAAAGTACTGGAGCTTCAGCTTCAGCATCATTCCTTCCAAAGAAATCCCAGGGCTGATCTCCTTCAGAACGGACTGGTTGGACCTCCTTGCAGTCCAAGGGACTCTCAACAATCTTCTCCAACACCACAGTTCAAAAGCATCAATTCTTCGGCGCTCAGCCTTCTTCACAGTCCAACTCTCATATCCATACATGACCACTGTATAATAAATAATTTTGATTTGGGTTCATATCAGTATGTGCACAACAACACACCTTTATTATAGTACTTTTTAAATTTCTAGTATTCTTTCATGACAAAATATTGAGGGATGTTTCCAATTGCTTTGCAGTATTTTTTCATAACTATTTCATAATGTTAACTAATGCAATAGGATTAACCACTTCCTTAGACAAATCCAATCTTTTATTACTGATGTGCAGTCCCAGACTGATCTGTGCCAGAGCATAAGTCCACAGAATGCAGAAGAAGGGAGTCAAGAAAAAATAACAAGAAATTGAAGCAGATTTTTAAAGCACTGAGATGTTGCCTATCACATTGGCTGTCATATCCCAGAGACAATAGAAAAGCTTTCAGAGAAGGAATTCAAAAGCACAGGAGACGAAAGGAAAATCTGTAGACATGGAAGTACGATCACAGAACAATACCCCAAATGAACAGTCATTGTTGTATTTTTGTTGGGTTGACAGCTAAGGGAAAGCTCTTCCTGTTAACATCTGTCTGTCAGTTTCTGGTAATCTGTATTATATTGATTATATGTGTGTGCACATAGCATTAACTTATATTCTAGAGCTTTCTCCTGCTTGCTTTTGGTTATTCCCACCACCCACTCACCACCAGAACCAAACGAAAAGAGAACAAAGGAAAAAGAGGACAAAATTCCCTCAGTTGGATTTTCACAAAATAAGTAGTTAAGGAAGGAAAAGCACACCTTCCTAGTCTCTGCTTGCCTGGATACGTGGTCCTCCTTTACACAATGCTTTATGAGGCCATGGGAGTGGGATTCAGATCTCAATGACCACCTCAGGCAAGGTAAGCTTGACTTAGTTTTTTAGGGAAGTAAATAAACTGTTCTCAATTTAGTGCCTTAATAACAGGAGAAGGTCAATTTCTTCATTTTTTGTTCCTAAGAATGAAGGAAGATCCTACAGGTAGGAAGCATCACATAACAGAACTTTGTGCTTTCTGCTAGCTATCACTATTTTATTACTTGTTTTCTCCAGAAGCATTTTATACTGAGTACTAAGCCAGTTCATTTGTGTTCAGCTCTGTGTGACTCCATGGACTGTAGCCCACTAGACTCCTCTGTCCATTGCATTCTGCAGGCAATAAAACTGCGGTAGATTGTCTGCCCTCCTCCAGGGGATTTTCCCGATCCAGGGATAGAATGAACATTTATGTCTCCTGCACTGGCAGGCAGATTCTTTACCACTAATGCCATTCAGGAAACCCCCTCAGAAGCATATGATTTCTCAATCTAGCTTTGTTTTCATTGTCTTTCATATACCTGAGAACCAGTGATCAAATTGCCAGCAACCATTGGATCACACAAAAAGCAAGAGAGTTGCAGGAAAACATCTACTTCTGCTTTCTTGACTATGTCAAAGCCTTTGACTGTGCGGATCACAGTAAACTGTGGGAAATTCCTAAAGGGATGGGGATACCAGACCCCCTTATCTGCCTCCCGAGAAATCTGTATACAGGTCAAGAAGCAACAGTTAGAACCGGACATGGAACAACAGATTGCTTCCGAATCAGGAAAGGAGTATGTCAAGGGTGTATATTGTCAACCTGATTATTTAACTTATATGCAGAGTACATCATGCATGATGCCGATCTGGATGAAGCACAAGCTGGGATCAAGACTGCCGGGAGAAATATCAATAATGTCAGATATGCAGATGATACCACCCTTATGGCAGAAAGCAAAAAGAAACTAAAGAGCCGCTTGATGAAAGTGAAAGAGGAGAGTGAAAAAATTGTCATAAAACTCAACATTCAAAAAACTAAGATCATGGCATCTGGTCCCATCACTTCATGACAAATAGATGGGCAAACAGTGGGAGCAGTGAGAGACTGTATTTTGTTGGGCTCCAAAATCACTGCAGATGGTGACTGCAGCCATGAAATTAAAAGATGCTTGATCCTTGAAAGAAAATCTATGACCAACCTATCTAGCATGTTAAAAATCAGAGATATTACTTTGCTGACAAAGGTCCTTCTAGTCAAAGCTATGGTTTTTCCAGTAGTGTATGGATTGAGAGTTGGACCATAAAGAAAGCTGAGTGCCAAAGAATTGATGCTTTTGAATTGTGGTGTTGGAGAAGACTCTTGAGAGTCCCTTGGACTGCAAGGAGATCAAACCAGTCCATCCTAAAGGAAATCGGTCCTGAATATTCGTTGGAAGGACTAATGCTGAGGCTGAAACTCCAATACTTTGGCCACCTGATGCAAAGAGCTGACTCATTGGAGAAGACTCTGGTGCTAGGAAAGATTGAAGGCAGGAGGAGAAGGGGTGACAGAGGATGAGATCACTGACTCCTCACTGATGGATGGCATCACTGAACTCGATGGACTTGGGTTTGAGCAAGCTCCAGGAGTCGGTGATGGACAAGGAAGCCTGGTGTGCTGCAGTCCATGAAAACACAGAGTCAGACACAACTGAATGACTGAACTGAACTGAACTGATACACCCTGAAAATCCTACCTACTTTCAACAAGTAGAAATGGGGTTTTAGAAGCATTTAGACCATAATTTTCTTACACTATATTTTATACAATATTCTAATAGATGCATTTTGGAAGAAAATATGATGGCTCACATATACATTAAATAGTTTATAATTTGATTGTTTAGGAAATGAAGACCAAAGAAGAACAAATTATGAACCAAGTCTAGGTGTGTTTACCACTGTGCCACCTGGGAAGCTCTAGTCATTATAGCAGTAGAGAGCAAGAAGGTACAAGCCAACTTACCCAAATTTTGTGAGCAATATAATCAACCTGACTTGCTAAGGAAAGATCTGTTTAGGTTATTTAGCAGATAAAAAAATGATCTGTCTGCAGTCTTAAAAATAAGTTTTAAGGATATTTTAGTTATATCTCAACGTCAAGATAATTTTGTTCTTGATTTCTTGTGGAAACTTGGAATCTAAATATAGGATTTTAGAAGACAAGGCCCTGAATCAATATATAGTTCACAACCACAGTGCACCAGTGTGGGACTGTGTCCAATCATTAATAAAACAAAGCAAAGGGAAATTGAAGCAGGAGAATATAAAGGGCTATCATTTGACAACATATCATTTATAGAATTCTCTTCTTTCACCGGTTCAGTTCAGTTGCTCGGTCATGTCCGACTCTTTGTGATCCCATGGATTGTAGCATGCGAGGCTTCCCTGTCCATCACCAACTCCCAGAGCTTGCTCAAACGCATTCCATCGAGTCAGTGATGCCATCCAAACATTTCATGCTCTGTTGTCCCCTTCTTCTCCTGCCTTCAAACTTTCCCAGCATGAGGGTCTTTTCCAATGAGTCAGTTCTTCACATCAGGTGGCCAAAGTATTGGAGCTTCAGTTTCAGTATCAGTCCTTCCAATGAAAGGAAGGACTCTTTCAAGTGAATTATAATTTCAATTCAGCTTTATACATGAGAATTGATGCTGTTTAACTGTCTCCTATTAGAGAAAAATTCTTTCAGAATAAACAGAAGCATATGAAAAATCTATTTCATTACATGTCTATAAATTTTGCAAAATAAAATACTTCCTATTAATAAATATTAAGGAGTTCTGTATTAGCTTTCAAGGTTTCAGCATTTCTTTTTTTCCAAAATCATCAGAATAAGAAAACATGCCTTTCCTCTTCTGAGGACACTCTAAAATGCTTGGCCTGAGATTTGTGAATCGAACCAAAACTGTTGGTCTTCGTTTATCAGTTTTTTGAAGATTATGCACTGTCCCTAAGGGGAAGAATTCTGCTTTCACATCGGGTACTGAATGTTAACAGCATACCATTTTAAACGTTTCCATGCAAATTCAGAACCCTGAATAAATGGCCACTGTAATAATCTAACTGCAAAAAATAAGAGAACATAACTCTTGAGATTTTTAATAAATCAATCTTGATATTTGAAGTTAGTTGAAGCACAGTGCTGCCAGTCTGGAATATGATGAAGTAGCTTGCAGCAAAGCCATGCTCCTGCTGGGAACCAACAGAAGAGTTGGATAAAATTATTTGGAATCCATTGCAGAGTTGCTGAAGAAACTGGCTCTTGAGAGGCCAAAATCTTAGAGAAAGGGAACCTAGGAGTTACTTTTCTACTCGGAATATTTCCTAATACAGAACTGAAGGCTGCTAAAATGGGAATACAACCAATAATCAGCAGAACAAGGAAAACTGTTTTCAACCTCAGAAGGGCAAGTGAAATAAACTTTACTGCTGACCCCTGATTCAATAAGCCAAAATCTTGAGAAAGGAGGTGTAGGAAAGTATTGTCAAACTCAAGGGGTTCCTTCCTTGATGCATTTGCTGAAATTTTGACCAAGAAAGAGCAAGATGCTAAAAAGTAAGCATAAACCACCAAAAAAGCAGAGCGGAGTTATCAGTAGTCTTAAGCTGAATAAGAGATGAAAATCAGGGTATACTAAATATATAAAATAAAAGGAGTCCTATAAAATAGTTGGTATCCCTGGAAATTTACACCCTACAGCATAGGGCAAAGCAGAGGTAGAAGAAGTCATACCAAAAGTTTTGAGCTAAAAGCCTGATTGGATTAAGGTGATCCCAGTGGCTCCTACTACTATTCTGTGAGTGTGCGCTAAATTGCTTCAGTTGTGTTTGACTCTTTGTGACTCTAGGGACGGTAGCCCATCAGGTTCCTCTGTCCAGAGATTCTTTAGGCAAGAATACTGGAGTGGATTTCCACATCCTCTTCCAGGAGTTCTTCCTGACTCAGCGATAGAACAATGTCTCTTTTGTCTCCCGCATTGGCAGGTGGGTTCTTTACCACAAGCACCACCTGGGAAGTCCTACTACTATTTCATCTTCAACATTTTCTGTATTATTCTATTTCCTATGTTAAATATTTCCTTCTCAACTGTCTCCTTCTCCATCAGCTTTCCAACATAATCAATTATATCCCATCCTCATGAGGTTACACAGAAGCAGGGGAGCTTTTTTTTTTTATCTTCCCACTCCAACAGTACCTTCACTCCCTTTTTCCCTTTCCTCAGATTCCACTTACTTATGAACCCAAGGCAATCCTATTTCCATTCCTACTATGCAGCCAACCACTAAAATTTCTCTTGTCAAAGACTCCATTAAGTCTATGACCCTCCATGTTCCTGGCAATGCATATTATTATTCCAGTGGCTTTTTATATCATTTCAATTTAAAAAATGTGCTACTCTTCTTTTCTGCCTACCATTCCCCCTAACTTTCTGCTTCTTCCTTCTGGTCACTTTGAACCATTCTTCTTCTTATTCTTCCTCTTATTTCTTATTCCAATCCAAAACTGATAATGTATCTTTCTTTTCCTTCAAATTTCTACGTGATTCTGACTAACTGTTCCACTTAGTTTCAGATATCACATATCTGATGCTAACTCCTAAATCTAAGACTCTTGCTTGAGACATGTGTTATACTTCTAGTTACACACACCTACATATTTGGAAAATCCAACTGTTTTTCAAATTTAATATACCCAAAACAAATAAACTGTGGCAATAAACTGATGGTCCTTCAAATTTTACTACTACATTCTAGAACCTGATATATGCACCCCGCCCCCACCCAATATCTCACCAGTCTGTCCTCTTTTCACCATCTGTAGGCCCATCACTATCAAATTTTTCTTGACAATGGTTGTGGTGTGATAATAGTCTCTGCACATCTACTCTTGAGAACCTCTAGGCCATTTTTCCAGACAATTCATAGGAGTCTTTTACATACTACAGACCCTGTCATGTAGTCCTCTATCTGAATACTTCAGTCAATAACTTTAGCTTTAAGGACAAAATCTGGTCACTGTCAACGCTTCTGGAATCAGGATATGCAATTCTTCCTTCTCTTTATTCCAGTCAAATTGTCCAACTTTCATTTCTTTAAATGAACCATACTCTCTTCTCTCTCTCTCTTCTTAAAATTCCTTTTTTTAAAAAATTTATTTATTTGGCTGAAACTGATCTTTAGATGTGGCATGTGAGATCCAGTTTCCAAACCAGGGATCGAACCCAGGTCTCTCCACTGGGAGTGTGGATCACCACTGAAGTCCCTGAACCCTGCTCCCATCGGCCTGAAAGAGTTTTGCCCTTTCCAAATCTTTTGTCTACTGAGCTAATTAACTCTAACCATCTTTCTAGTCACAGTACAAATGCCACTGCCTTTGGAAAGTTTTCCTTGATATTCTCTGGCATGATTATGTTTTCAATTTATGTTTTTCTGGAAAGGAGTATTACTTTTTTTTGTATTTGATTAATTCCTACCCATCACATGTCCACTACCCCAACCCCAGACAGACTGATAATTTCATAAGGATAAAGGATCAAGTTTATTTTGTTTCCATTGCATCCCCAGTATCAAGTTAGTTCCAATAAGTAGTAGACACTCAATACATGTAAAATAAGTGACTGAAAATGAAACAGAAGGCTAAGAAGGTAATAATACATACATGATTAAGAGCCCTCTGTTAGTTACCATATCCAGGTACTTATCTGCTCTCAGCTTTCTCAGATAGTCAACTTTCCTTTCCAAATACGAGGTCTTCTCCTTCTATCCACATCTACCCAGACTATCATGGAACACTGGAAACAAATTAGGGTGCCCATAATATTTTTCAGGATTAACCTTCTCCCTCTCTTACCCACAATACTCATACATGTGCACACAGGCTCACGCACATTCAGATAAGGGCACATACATGAAAAGTCAACTTTGGGGAAAAAGAAAAGGCGTTATTGTATTTAGGATGTCATTTTCCCAGAATCCTCCAATTTCCTAATGTTATTTTTTTCTAATTAATGTATAACCAATATGCGAGTTAAAATACAGACTCTTTTTAGAATATTCCATTGACTCATAATTGAACTGACTCATTAGTTTTCTAGAAAGAATCAATTCAAGATATTGTGCCTTTATTTTCTGTTAGATTTTTTCCTTGCAATTTTTCCTCTTTCTCCTTTTTTAAAAAATAAAATAAATTTAAAAATTAGGATATGTTTGAAAATGATACATTTGAAATATTGCTCTTTTAAAATCTTCAGTTTTCTAAGTACTTCTGTCCTTTAAATATTTCCTAAGAAAATGCCTGGCTGCCATTCAATCTTCAAGTGAGATTAATATTCTAGAGTAATTTATTTCATATTCTTATTTCATAAATGAAGAATAAGGAAGGGAACTTGAAAAAATACAAGGAAATATTATTTTATTATTTGTCATTATAACCAATGCATATATACTACTACTATTTAGGGCAGAATATTGAACATATAAATATTCTACATATCTGACCTGATAAAGTTAATATTCTCTTACAGATGATTGACAACTTTATATGAGCTTCTTCATATAGTTTATCAATTTATACTATTGAAAGAAATATTCAGAAAGTATACAGTAGTCCTCTATTATCCACAGTTTTATTTTCTAAGGTTTCAGTTATCCATAGTCAACCATGGTCAGAAAATATTAAATGAAAAAAATCCAGAAATAAATAATTCATTATATTTAAATTCCATGCTATTCTGAGGAGTGAGATGAAATCTTATGCCATTCTGCTCCACCCCACCTGAAACATGAATCATTCCTTTTTCTAGCATATCCCATCCATTAGTCACTTAGTATCAGCTGGGTTATCAGATCTTCTGTCTAGGTATCACAGTGCTTGTGTTCAAATAATCCTTATTTCATTAAATGGCCCCAAAGCACAAGAGCAGTGATGCTAGTAATTCAGATATGCCAGAAAGAAGCTGCAAAGTGAAAAATTTAAATTTCTACATTTAATAAGGAAACAAAATTATTATATTGATATTGCTAAAATGTTATGGTAAGAATGAATATATATCTTTGAAATTGAAGAATGAAAAGAAATTCATGCTAGTTTTGCTGCCACATCTCAGACCACATAAGTTATGGCTGCAGTGCCTGAGAAGTGCTTGGTTAAGATGAAACAGCATTATATTTGTACAAAATATTCTGAGAAAGAGATAGACTACATTAAACTTTTATTATAGTATACTGTTAAAACTGTTCTATTTTATTATTAGTTATTGTTAATCTCTTACTGTGCCTAATTTATAAATTAAACTTTATCGTAGGTATGTTTGTGTAGGAAGAAACACCATATAGATATGATTTGGTGCTAAGTATCCACTGAGGGTCTTGGAACATATCCCTGTTAATAAAGGTATGATAGCTCTTTGGAAAGTTCAGAAAACATGCATATTGCTTTCTTTGGAGGAAGTTGTTGTCTTTTGCAATCTTTGATATTCTAATATGTGTTAGTAGCAGAAGAAGCAACACCTACTTGACTTTTTCTGTTCTAAAAATCTTTTTTCCTATAAAATTAATTGGACATTTTCCCTCTTATCTTGAAGATCATAAAGTCCATTATCTATCAGAATCTTTATCACAGTAGATAGAGAATTGATTCTATTTGAATGGATGTTGAGTTCTCTATAAATTGTAATGTTTGTTTTCTCATTAACCATACAATTTATTATAGTCATTGTTTAGCTAACATTTCCAGTAACATTTATGCCTTTTATATTTGAATTCTACAGCATAATTTTTAGACTAATGGATGTGAAGTACATTAAAATAGCATTTATATGAATAATTACTATTTTTTCCAAAGTGAGGGCTCATTGTTTAACATTTGTTTATCAATATGGAAGTTGTTATAACATTTTTACTTAATTATATGCTTCCTTTTTTCTAAGATTATCCCTAAGCAAATACAAAATCAGTGAAGCATGTATTCAGTACTCCCAGAAACTAGTTTTGTTCCTTTGTCCTACTTCCAGGAGCCCAGTGCCTCTCTGTTATATGTTACAAAAACAATCTCCAGACTGTACTAAAAATTGTATTTTCCCATCAGATAACTGACTGATAGTGTAAAAGGTGTAACTTCTTAAGTTTAACTCCACTTAATTAGTATTAGCGATGATAATACCTGATTTTTATTCATTGCTTCCTACAGGCAATCTAAGTACTTTTCAAGTAATAGAAAGGTGAGTGCCTTCTCTTCTTTTTTACTGTTTCTCCAGATTAAATTTCATGAATTGCACATTAGTAAAATATTTTCAATGATTTAATGATGTGCAACATAATATCACTTCTGAACCACTGGGTAAGAGAGTTGGTTGAAAGTATATTGCATTTTCTACAAAAAAAAAAACTACTATGGTTGTGGCTGGTGCATAGTTTTAGAAAACTCCAGTGTTATTCCAAAGGCATGGGTTTTATTTTTCCTAATGAAAATGATGAAGAGGAAAAAAAAATCAATGATTTTATGTTGACATTCATAAAAAGAAAAGAGACAAGAAAATAAATCAGAAGTGAGGCAAACAAAAGATTAAAAAATAGACTAATAGGCAGCCAAATTTATCTTGGAAAATTAACATGGATGTACCCTCCTTTCCACCTACTCTTGTCAAGTCTACAAAAATATGAATGGCAATAGGAAAAGAAATCAAAGATGTGACAAAATCTTAGAGCTAGAAATGTGCTTAAGATATAACCTTATCCAACTCAGGTCATTTTCTGGGTCACTTACACAGAAGTTAAGTGGCCACAGCCACAGGCTAATTGGCAGCAGAATGGAGCCTGAACTCAGGTCTTCTGAGTCTCACATTGTATTTTGGTGGTGGCATACTGCCTGAATTCTTTTCAAACATTTTATAATAAATGGATTATTATTTAGAGTCTGTCAGGGGAATTAAATGAATAATCTTGTTTAGGCTTCAAAGACAAAGCAGAGTAGGCCTCTGACCTTGCTTCTAATTTGCCTGGACACTGCCCTGACTGGGAGTGACTGTGAGTGACTGCCTGTTGTGACTGTAAGACTTGCAGCACTCTTCAGGTCAGTTCCGTCATGTCCAACTCTTTGCGACCCCATGAATTGCAGCACGCCAGGCCTCCCTATCTGTCACCAACTCCTGGAATCTACCCAAACTGGTGTCTATTGAGATGGTGATGCCATCCAGCCATCTCATCCTCTGTCATCCCCTTCTCCTCCTGTCCCCAGTCCTTCCCAGCATTTGGGTCTTTTCCAAGGAGTCAACTCTTCACGTACGTTGGCCAAACTATTGGAGTGTCAGCTTCAAAATCAGTCCTTCCAATGAACACCTAGGACTGATCTCCTTTAGAAGGGACTGGTTATATCTCCTGGCAGTCCAAGGGACTCACAAGAGTCTTCCCCAACACCACAGTTCAAAAGCATCAGTTCTTTGGGACTCAGCTTTCTTCACAGTCCAATGCTCGCATCCATACATGACCAGTGGAAAAACCATAGCCTTGACTAGATGGACCTTTGTTGGTAAAGTAATGTCTCTGCTTTTGAATATGCTGTCTATGTTTGTCATAACTTTCCTTCCAAGGAGTAAGCATCTTTTAATTTCATGGCTTCTATCACCGTCTGCAGTGATTTTGGAGCCCCCAAAAATAAAGTCTGACACTGTTTCCCCATCTATTTCCCATGAAGTGATGGGACAAGATGCCATGATCTTCGTTTTCTGAATGTTGAGCTTTAAGCCAACTTTTTCACTCTCCTCTTTCACTTTTATCAAAAGGCTTTTTAGTTCCTCTTCACTTTCTGCCATAAGGGTAGTGTCACCTGCATATCTGAGGTTATTGATATTTCTCCCAGCAATCGATTCTAGCTTGTGCTTCTTCCAGCCCAGCGTTTTTCATGATGTACTCTGCATATAAGTTAAATAAGCAGGGTGACAATATACAGCCTTGACATATTCCTTTTCCTATTTGAAACCAGTCTATTTGTCCATGTCCAGTTCTAACTGTTGCTTCCTGACCTGCATACAGGTTTCTCAAGAGACAGGTTAGATGGTCTGGTATTCCCATCTCTTTCAGAATTTTCCACAGTTTATTGTGATCCACACAGTCAAAGGCTTTGGCACTTGCAGCACAGATAGATAAGATGAGGGAGGAATCTTGAAACTGTTGAAACCCTGGAATGGGCCTGTCTAACCAAGCCCTAGGCTTAACTACATTCCAAGTTTTACACCACAAAACAAACAGCATTAACATGAAACCAGCAATTTGGTCACAGATTGATGATCATATCAGTTTGTTACTATCCTGGGATTATAACCGGGAGGGCTGAACTGCAATCTTTGAAGTCTCATCCACGGAGCAGATGCATTGCCTGGGAACTTTTCCCAACTGGGACTCCAGAGATGCTGTGATACAGGACTTCCCAGCACTGATTAAGTCTGGATGTTGGTCAAAACCCAATTTGGTGATGTATACTCTACTCTTTCTAATTCTCTTTTCTTTTAATGTTAGTGTATTGAAAGTAAGCTAGATAATTCTAATAAATATTTTTATTACTTATTGGTATATAAAGAATGGCTTATTTAGTTACCAAATTCTTTTCTTGGGAGAGTGTGTAATTTCCTCAGTTCTGTCTCACTGCAGGAAAAATTTGAAGTAGTGGACCTGTGTTACAGCTCAGTTACAACTCAATTTAAATGCCGGACCAGTGTTACAGCTTGGTTACAGCTCAGTTTTATTTGGCATGCAAAGAAAAATACACCCTCAAAGCGTGAGGGTGGGCTGACCCAAAAGAAGCATGGGGCTCAATTTTGGCCCCTGTTTTTATATGTTTTTTTTTTCCTCTCTTCCTGAGCCTGCCCTATGTAAATTGGGCTAGTGAGAGGACTATTTGCTTCACCTGAGGGTCTCACTCTGTTCCTTGGACCTTCATTTGTTCTATTTTCATGGGCTTTTTCCTTTCTTTGTCTTTTAGCCACCTCTGTTTTGAACTCCTTTTTCCTATTCTAACTACTCAACATTCCTCAAGAGATGGGAAGCCCAATTGCTTGTAAATAGGAGCACTGAGTTCTCTCTGGCTACTTCCACTGAGGTGGGATGGCAAGGGGCATTAGGCATCTTCTTCTTGTTAATCTCAAGCCTCAGAATTCTTATGGTGGTGTCCATTTAAGGGTGAGTGACATTTTCCGTGGTTGGGTGTAGTTGTATAAATACTTTTTGAACTGGCACTCCATGTTGTAGCTTGTTGACCTGGATAGAGACAAAATGGGTTAGACAATTAATAATACATGGAGCAAACATAAGCAACATCAATAGATGCTGCTAAGTTGCTTCAGTCATGTCCGGCTCTGTGCAACCCCGTAGACGGCAGCCTGCCAGGCTTCCCAGTCCCTGGGATTCTCCAGGCAAGAACACTGGAGTGGGTTGCCATTTCCTCCAATGCATGAAAGTGAAAAGTAAAAGTGAAGTCGTTCAGTCATGTCTGATTCCTAGCGACCCCATGGACTGCAGCCCACCAGGCTCCTCCGTCCATGGGATTTTCTAGGCAAGAGTACTGAAGTGGGTTGCCATTGCATTCTCCACAATATGTGATAGCCAACTCCAAATCTCCTTTTTCTGGGGAAGAATCCCCCAAACAGATACATGTAGCCACCCTGAAGACTCTCTGGCACATTCTTTGAGATATCATATGATCTGAATGTTTTTACTGAGGACAGTGAGACTTTTTAAAAACTTGACTGGAGGTATTTCCTCAAAAACAACACATCTCATTTAAGATGGCTTAAGTTCCTCCTTGTTCAAGGATCAGGAGACCTATCTCCTGTCTGTTTTGGAGTACAATCACTGCCAAGCTGTGTTGGCTCTTTAGAGCTATCCTGAGAAATCTCCAGAAAGAATGAAGAGACAGAACCAAAGCTAAAACAAAAACCCAGTTGTGAATGTGAATGGTAATGGAAGTAAACTCTGAGGTTGTAAAGAACAGTATTGCATATGAACCTGGAATCATGAATCAAGGCAAATTGAAAGTAGTCAAACAGAAGATGGCAAGAGTGAACACCAACATTTTAGGAATCAACAAAGTAAAAATGGACTGGAATGGGTAAATTTAACTCAGATGACCTTGTATCTACTACTGTGGGCAAAGTCCCTTAGAAGAAATGGAGTAGCCATCATAGCCAATAAAAGAGTCTGAAAGGCAGTATTTTGATGCAATCTCAAAAGTGACAGAATGATCTCTGTTTGTTTCCAAGGCAAACTATTCAATATCACAATAATCCAAGTCTATGCCCAACAAGTAACGCTAAAAAGGCTGAAGCTAAAACTTGACTGGAGGTATTTCCTCAAAAACAACACATCTCATTTAAGATGGCTTAAGTTCCTCCTTGTTCAAGGATCAGGAGACCTATCTCCTGTCTGTTTTGGAGTACAATCACTGCCAAGCTGTGTTGGCTCTTTAGAGCTATCCTGAGAAATCTCCAGAAAGAATGAAGAGACAGAGCCAAAGCTAAAACAAAAACCCAGTTGTGAATGTGAATGGTAATGGAAGTAAACTCTGAGGTTGTAAAGAACAGCATTGCATATGAACCTGGAATCATGAATCAAGGCAAATTGAAAGTAGTCAAACAGAAGATGGCAAGAGTGAACATCAACATTTTAGGAATCAACAAAGTAAAAATGGACTGGAATGGGTACATTTAACTCAGATGACCTTGTATCTACTACTGTGGGCAAGAGTCCCTTAGAAGAAATGGAGTAGCCATCATAGCCAATAAAAGAGTCTGAAAGGCAGTATTTTGATGCAATCTCAAAAGTGACAGAATAATCTCTGTTTGTTTCCAAGGCAAACTATTCAATATCACAATAATCCAAGTCTATGCCCAACAAGTAATGCTAAAAAGGCTGAAGCTGAATGGTTCTATGAAGACCTACAAGACCTTCTAGAACTAGCACCTCAAAAGATGTCCTTTTCATTGTAGGGGACTGGAATGCAAAAGTGAGAATTCAAGAGATACCTGGATTAACAGGCAAATTTGGCCTTGGAGTACAAAACAAAGCAGGTCAAAGGCTAGCAGAGTTTTGACAAGAGAGTGCACTGGTCATAGCAAACACCTTCTTCCAACAACACAAGAGAAGACTCTACACATGGATATCACCAGATCATCAACTCTGAAATCAGATTGATTATATTCTTTGCAGCCAAAGATGGAGAAGCTCTATACAGTCAGCAAAAAAAAAAAAAAAAAAAAAAAAGACCTGGACCTAATCTTGAACTCCTTATTGCCAAATTCAGAAGAAAATTCAAAAAAGTAGGCAAAACCACTAGACCATTCAGGTATGACCTAAATCAAATCCCTTATGATTATACAGTAGAAGTGACAAATAGATTCAAGGGATTAAATCTGATAGACAGAGTGCCTGAAGAACTATGGACAGAGGTTTATGACATTGTACAGGAGGTGATGATCAAACCATCCCCCCAAAAAGAACTGCAAAAAGGCAAAATGGTTGTCTGAGGAGGCCTTAAAAATAGCCGAGGAAAGAAGAGAAGCAAAAGCCAAAGGAGAAAAAGGAAAATACCCATTTGAATGCACAGTCCCAAGAATAGCAAAGAGATAACAAAGCCTTCCTCAGTGATTAATGCAAAGAAATAGAGGAAAATAGCAGAATGGGAAAGATTAGAGATATCTTCAAGAAAATTAGAGATACCAAGGGAACATTTCATGCAAAGATGGGCTCGATAAAGGACAGAAATGGTCTGGACCTAACAGAAGCAGAAGATATTAAGAAGAGGTGGCAAGAATACACAGAACTACAAAAAAAAGATCTTCATGACCCAGATAATCACAATGGTGTTATTACTCACCTAGAGCCAGACACTCTGGAATGTGAAGTCAAGCAAGCCTTCAGTTCAGTTCAGTTCAGTTGCTCAGTCACGTCCGACTCTTTGAGACCCCATGTATCACAGGATACCAGGCCTCCCTGTCCATCACCAAGTCCCGGAGTTTACTCAGATTCATGTCCATCGAGTCAGTGATGCCATCCAGCCATCTCATCCTCTGTCATCTCCTATTCCTCCTGCCCCTAATCCCTTCCAGCATCAGAGTCTTTTCCAATGAGTCAACTCTTTGCATGAGGTGGGCAAAGTACTGGAGTTTCAGCTTCAGCAATATTCCCTCCAAAGAAATCCCAGGGCTGATCTCCTTCAGCCCTGGTTGGATCTCTTTGCAGTCCAAGGGACTCTCAAGAGTCTTCTCCAACACCACAGTTCAAAAGCATCAATTCAGAAGCACCATTATGAACAAAGCTAGTGGAGGTGATGGAATTCCTGTTGAGCTATTTCAAATCCTAAAAGATGATGTTGTGAAAGTGCTGCACTCAATATGCCAGCAAATTTGGAAAATTCAGCAGTGGCCACAGGACTGGAAAAGGTCAGTTTTCATTCCAATCCCACAGAAGAAAGGCAATGCCAAAGAATGTTGAAACTACCACACAATTGCACTCATCTTACACACTAGTAAAGTAATTCTCAAAATTCTCCAAGCCAGGCTTCAATAGTAAGTGAACCGTGGACTTCCAGATGTTCAAACTGGACTTAGAAAAGACAGAGGAACCAGAGATCCAATTGCCAACAAATTTCTGATGATTCGTTTGATCATCAGAGAAGCAAGAGATTTCCAGAAAAACATCTACTTCTGTTTTATTGACTATGCCAAAGCTTTGACTGTGAGGATCACAAAAAACTGTGAAAAATTCTGAAAGAAATGGAAATACCAGACCACTTGACTTGCCTCCTGATAAATTGGTATGCAGGTCAGGAAGCAACAGTTAGGACTAGAATGGAATAACAGACTGGTCCAAATTGGGAAAGGAGTACATCAAGGCTGCATATTGTCACCCTGTTTGTTTAACTTATATGCAGAGTACATCAGGAGAAATGCTGGATTAGATGAAGCACAAACTGGAATCAAGTTTGCTGGAAGAAATATCAATAACTTCAGATAAGATTTCACCACCCTTATGGCAGAATGGGAAGAAGAACTAAAGAGCATCTTGATGAAAGTGAAAGAGGAGATTGAAAAAGTTGGTTTAAAACTGAACATTCAGAAAAGTAACATCATGGCATCCAGCCCATCACTACATGGCAAATAGTTGAGTAAACAAAGGAAACAGTGACAGACTTTGTTTTCTTGGGCTCCAAAATCACTGCATATGGTCACTTAAGCCATGAAATTAAAAGACACTTGCTCCTTGGAAGAAAAGCTATGGCCAACCTACACAGCATATTAAAAAGCAGAAATATTACTTTGGCAACAAAGCTCCATCTAGTCAAAGCTATGGTTTTTCCAATAGTCATGTATTGATGTGAGAGTTGGATTATAAAGAAAGCTGAGCACTGAAGAATTGATGCTTTTGAATTGTGGTGTTGCCTGTGGAGGATTCATCTTGATGTATGGCAAAACCAATACAATATTGTAAAGTAATTAACCTCTAATTAAAATAAATAAATTTATATTAAAAATAAAAAAGACTCTTGAGAGTCCCTTGGACTGCAGCAAGATCCAACTAGTCCATTCAAAAGAAATCAGTCCTGAATATACATTGAAAGTACTGATGCTGAACTTGAAACTCCAACGCTTTGGCCATCTGATTGCTAGGAATTGACTCATTGGAAAAGACCCTGATGCTGGGAAAGATTGAAGGCATGAGGAGAAGGGGACGACAGAAGAAGAGATGGTTGGATGGCATCACCGACTTGACGGACATGAGTTTGAGCAAGTTCCAGGTATTGGTGATGGACAGGGAGCTTGGTGTGCCTCAGTTCATGGGGTCGCAAAGAGTCGGACATGACTGAGTGACTAACTGATTGACTGACTGAGAAATCTTATCCTCGGAAACTTAATTTTAGGAGTGTTCATTATAACAGGACCCATTTGTAATCTTGAATAGGTATATGAGATCTCCAAGGGGCTCACAGGTATATTGAATGTCCTCTTCCTTTCTCTTCTGTGGCTTGGCTCATGAGTAGTGAATCCAGTAGTCATGTCCTGTAACCTTGACTGTTTTGTAGTAGAAAGTATTACAGAGTAAAAGCTCTTCCATGTGGGTTGGAGATGAGTCTTTGGGGACCCATCTTTCCAGACTTTAGTTAGGACTTGTGTCTCTGGAAATATAGTGGTGCCTCTTTAGAATCGTTTGGGTCCTAGTTGACACTCCACAAGTGTATATCCTGTTGGAATTGCCCAATGGCCATGGTATAAGACCAGAGGGTCTGAACCTCTGGATCTAGGAAGAGATCATTGACATAAACAAAAGGTCTCCCATATACCATCTCATAAGGACTAAGATCAACCTATTCCTTAGTGGCAACACAGGTATGGAGGAGTGCTATTGGTAAAGCCTCCTTCCTCTCCTGGATTATCTTTTTTCATACAGATTTTTAGAATTGGTTGGCTCTTTATACTTTTCCTGAAGGCTGAGGAGTCCAGGTACAATGGAGATAATAAGCAATGCCCAATGCTTTAGAGACCCCTTGGGTAACCTTAGAAGTAAATGATGTCCCATCATTATTTTGCAATGACCTGGACAGACCAAATCTCAGAATGATTTCATGGAGCAGTTTTTTTTACCACCTCCTTAGCCTTCTCAGTCTGGGTGGGAAAGCCATCAATCCATCCTGTGAATGTGTCAATCATGACTAATAGGCATTTATACCCTTGAGAAACTGGCATCTGGATAAAGTCCTTTTCTGAGAAGGTCCCATGTTTTTGGACAGGCTGGGCCAGCTGGGGTCTTCAAGCCCCTTGGGTGTTGTTTAATTGGCAAACGGGACAAGAGGAGACCATTTGCCTTATAGTCATCTGGAGGCTTGTTCCTCTGAAGACCTTTCTAGTAATATTGAAGGGCCTTTCCTCCTAAATGAGTGGTGGAATGTAAGGAGCTAACCAACTTCCATTGGAGGCTCCCAAGCAGATAAAGGAGTCCCTCCTTTTGGAACCACTTCATATGATCTTCATGAAAGCCCTCACTCTCAGCTTTAAGAGTCTTACCTTTCATATATGAAGGAGTTCCTGGCAAATTAGTCTGTGGAACTAAAGAGGCAACCCCTATTATGTCATTGTTCTGTAATGCTGCTCTCTTAGCTGCCTGATTGGCTGATTGGTTCCCTTGTGTCACTTCTGTGCTCCATTTTTGGTGTCCTTTACAATGGGTGACTGAAAGCTCAGTGGGCAGATAGACTGCCTCCAAATGCCTAAGGATTTGATCACCATAATTGATTGGGGACCCTTGGGTGGCCAGGTGGCCTCTTCCTTTCCAAATAGCAGCATGTGCATGTAGCACCAGAAAGGCATACTTGGAATCAGTGTGAATGGCTACTCTTTTTCCTTTTCCCAGCTCTAAAACTCGAGTCAGGGCTATGAGCTCAGCTAATTGGGCTGAAGTACCTGGTGGCAAAGGTTTAGCTTCTATGGTCTCAAAATTGGAGACTACTGCATATCTGGCTCTTTTTCCATCCAAGAGAAAGCTGCTTTCATCAGTGTACCATATTTCCTCAGGATTAGTCAGAGGATATTCTGACAATCCCTCCTGGGTTTTTGTCCACTGGTCCAAGGTTTCTAGGTAATAGTAAAGGGAGAGAGCCCTTGGGGGTAGGCAGGAGGGCAGATGGGTTAAGAACCTCACAAGGGGATATAGTCAGGCCTGGATTTTCCATCAGTATTACTTGATATCTGAGGATCCTTTGATCAGACATCCATAAGTGGCCTCTCCCATTCAGGAGTTGTTTCACTTGGTAGCTGATAAAAATAGTTAGTTTGCCCCCAAGAGAGAATTTTAAAGCATCTTCTATCAGGACTGCGACAGCTACAAGATTTCAAAGGCAGGGAAAAGTCTCTTCCTGATAAGCAGTAGGACACTAAGGGACCACCAGAAACTGGTGGGAAAATATTTGTCCATCCCAGCAACAAAGTGCTCAAGTGAATCTTTCTGTAACTGTTTTTCTGTAGCACCCAAAATGGTACAGGTTTGGGAGGAGAAAGCTCCAGAGCAGGAGGTCACCATAGAGTAGGTATCCCCTGTGTCAACCAAGAAATTCTTCTTCCTACCTGCCACATCTTGCTGCATCCTTGGCTCCAGCCCCGTGATGGTTATCTGTGACAGGTGGGCTGGCTGGAGTAGGCTGCTTCAGTCCTATTAAACCATCGTGAGGGAAGGCTTGGCACTTGACCTTGAGGCTCTTGGGTCCTGAGGGCAGAGTGCCATCCAGTGTCCCAATTGATAGCATTTGGATGCTGGAGCTGAAACTCCAATACTTTGGCCACCTGATGCAAAGAGTTGACTCATTGGAAAAGACTGATGCCAGGAGGGATTGAGGGCAGGCGGAGATGGGGATGACAGAGGATGAGATGGCTGGATGACATCACCGACTCGATGGATGTGTCTGAGTGAACTCCAGGAGTTGGTGATGGACATGGAGGCCTGGTGTGCTACAATTCATGGGGTGGCAAATAGTCAGACACAACTGAGTGACTGAACTGAACTGAACTGAACTGTAGCTAGTCATTTTAGGAGACTTGTCACGGGTTGGGCACTCTTTGGCTCAATGTCCCACCTGTCTACAGATTAGGCATTTGCCTCCTCCCTTGTCCTTCAAGGACTCAGAGTTTGCCATTGGGCTTCCCTAGATGGTGGCCAGCATTTGAGCATGTCTTGTCTCTTTCCTTTTCTCCCTTTCCTGGGCCTTGGCCTCCCTCTCCTGTTCTCTGTTATAAAAGGTACTGGTGGCTGTCTGGACCATTTCATCTAATGAGGCAGCAGGGTCCTACTGCTGTAGCTGTTGTAGCTTTTTCCTGATATTTGATGCACATTGGGACAGGAGTTTGTCCTTTAAAATCACCTGTCCCTCATAAGAGTCTAAGTCCAGATTGTAAACTTTTGGAAGGCCTCTTTTAGCCTGTCTAGAAAGGCAATGGGGTTCTCATAGAGCTGAGTTATTGCTGAGGCTGGGCACAGTTCCACAACTAATAGGCTTCCTTCTATTTTTATGGGTGGACTTCTTTAAGGGTGAGTCTTTCTGAAGCTTATCCTACCCAGTACTGTTGCAACCTGAGAGCCAGCCATCCTCAGGTCAGGGAGCAGATCCCCAGGCAGGTTAAAGCATGATAGCCTCCTGGAGATTGAATCCCTGGGCAGGCTGAGGCAGCTCAGACATCTGAGAATTGGGTCCCTGGGTATGTCAAGGCATATCAGCCTCCTGGGACCCCTGGACTTGTGGATCCCTGAGTAAGTTGAGGCGTGACAACCTCCCAGGGACCAGGTCCCTAGGCAGGTCGAGGCAGGTTGACCTCCTGGGACCCTTGGGCTGGAGTTGGGTATCCCCAAGGTTTCCAGTGTGACTAGTGCTGGATAGGATTAAAGAATTGTAATTTTAACTCATTGCCAGTTTGTCCACCATGGAAAAGAATAGATACCATGATGTTAAGCAACTCAAGCCTGTGCCATGAGACTGGGAACCTGGTGAAACAGCCATAAGCCTTATCCTTTTAATGCTCTGAGGGAATGTAAGTCACTGATTTCTTCCTTTAGTCCTTCATAGGAACAGTTTAGGGTGTTTCCAATGGTAAATATTTCATTGTCATAGACCCACTTTAGGTAATAACAGAAGAAATGGCAAAGGTGTGGGTTATCTGATCCTGTTAGGGGCATTAAGAATATTTTAATAATAAGTGGGGTGGAGTGATGTTCCTTACAAAGGGGCAGGGTCCCGGTTGTAGGAGTTAGTAAGGCGCTTAAGAACAAATTGATAATAAGCAAGAGATTATATGTTCCATAAAAGTGGAGTGGAGATTTGATCTGGGGGTATGTTTGTAACTTTAGGAGAAGAGTGGTAAGGGTTTGGGCCCAAAAAGCCTTTAGGGCTAACTCCCAAGGTGGCAAATATTTTTGCTGAAGCCCAATTACCCTTGAAGGGGTGCCACCAACAGATCGACTTCTAGCAGGCATTGTGTACCTGTCACCCACCCTAGCAGCTTCACCGAGAGATGCTGTTGTTGCACATGTTGTAGGAAACATGGAAGATGAAGGCCTGAATAGCTAGAGGGATTGGATATTATGCAGTATTTCCCTCCCAGGGGCCAACTATTTTCTGGTCGTCTCTCCAGAAGATTGTAAAGGCAACACTGTGGGCCTGGATAGGGCTTAGGAAAAGAGCATAAGACAGGAGGGAAGAGGGCAGGGCATAACTTTTGAAAGAATGACATAGCCCAAGGGCATAACATAAACCAGTTAAAATCAGATGGATCCAAGATGACAGACAAGTCATATTTCACTAAACCTAGATTCTCAATCTGCAAGCTAAATTACACACCCAGAGGCTCCAGGACAGTTCCAAGACACTATCAAAAGGCCAAGGAATGGGTGATTCCCCAGTTGTTGGAATGATCCTCCCACTCATAAGCATATGAAATCACCCACCCATAAAAAATTAACCACATCACATTTCTTGGCTGCAGCACTCATACTCACCCTCTGTGATGGCCCACCCCCTGTGGAATGTGCTTCTGTCTGAATCTGAACAAATCTACCTCTTACTTATTGTTGTGTCTCTCACTGAATCTTTTGCAATGAGACATCAAGAACCTGGGCTTCATTAGGTCTTGAAACCAGGCCCTGTGGTTTTTGGCCTGGCTCAAGTCCCGGTTGGACATGACTGAGTGACTAAGCATAGCACAGAGTCCCTGCCACGTGGGTTTGAGTCTCAATCTTAGGTAAACAGTTTGAAACACAACTTTTCCCCTTCAGGAAAGATGATGACCTGCCCAATACTTTGTAAGCAATGGCATTGATGAAGAGAAAAGCTGAAGAATGGGAGGAAAAAGCAGTGGGAAAAATGTGCTGAGGAATCCCCTTTATAACCTGCCAGAAAATCTGCTAAATATTTGACCTATGCTCACAGTTTTCATTGGCCTGATCTTGGCACAAAGAAGATTAAGGACAGAAGAACCCTCACCAGTTTGTCAACAGATACTAAGGCACAGCAGATAGTAGAGCCTTCAGGACACACTGGGGAGTAGCCCCTGCCAGAGTCTCTCAGTGGCAACCACTACCACTCACGTGTTCACAAGGGGTTTGAGGAAATAAGAAATGAGAGATTGTAAAGGAGTTAAGATTTTATTAGCCAAATGTCCTTCCAGCCATAGGAGTGAGGACCACCTACCTTAACAGAGGTCTTCTGGAATCTGAGACAGTCACATGAGCTGCTGAGTTTGTTTTTGCTGTCCCAGTTTCTAGCACACTAGGCTTCTTATCACTTCCACTGCACTGGGTTTTCTTTGCATTTAGCTTCTGCCACAGGAGCTTTCACTGACTTGGGCTTCTGCTGTGCTTGGTCTCTGCTTCATGGGGGCTGAACTGAGGTTTCAGCCAGGTTAAATTCAAGAAGCAACACCAGAGATGTTGGGGGAATGTGTAATTTCCTCAATTCTGTCTTGCTGCAGCAAAAATTTGAAGTGGCAGACCTGTTACAGCTCAGTTACAGCTCAGTGTAAAAGCTGGACCAGTGTTACAGCTTGGTTGAAGCTTAGTTTTATTTGGCAAGCAAAGGAAAATACATTCTTGAGGCATGAGGGCAGGCCGACCCAAAAGGAGTATGGGCTCAATTTGGCTCCTCTTTTTATGTTTTTTTTTTTTTTTTCCTCCTCCTTTTGAGCCTGACCTATGTAAACTGGGCTAGCCAGGAGGGCTGAGGTTCTCACTCTGGTCCTTGGACGTTCCTTTGTTCTATTTTCACAGGCTTTTCCCTTTCTTTTGACTTGTAGCCACCGCTATTTTTGACTACTTTTTCCTATTCTAACTACCTAACACTTTCAACCTGACACAAAAGTGAAAACCTTTGGTGAAAGAGAGTCTGATAATTTGACTTTTGACTCTATTTCACCTTAAAATTATGACCAAGACAAAGGCATTTTACTGGGAAACATGAAAGCCTTCATGTTAAAATTGGGAGTTCATGTACACTCATGGCTGATTCATGTCAATGTGTAGCATAACGAATACAGTATTGTAAAGCAAAACAAACTAAAAAATAAAAATTAATTAAAGAAAAAAAATAAAGAAAAATGCAAAACAACAACAACAACAACAAAATGTTATTAAAGATACTGATCTCAAAAGACTGTTAAGTTGCCAAAATGAGATAGGTCTACAAATGACTTTTGTGGGGCTTTTAAATAATGATAACAACTGACACTTATTGAGGATTTACTGTGTACTAGATACTGTTTTGATTTATCTATATGCAAATAAAATATTTAATTTTAACATCAGTTTGAAGCACATACCTCACTCAACTAGAAGGTACTTTAGTGGAAATTGATAAGGCCAGATAGGATATGTAATAACACAACACACATGCAAAATGTTGCATGTAACAATGATGTAATAATTCATGGTAGCCATAGAACCACCTCTGAACTTAATACACAAAATATTACTAGTAGTTCCCAATGTGTTTTTCCTCATTCCAGCCTCCTCCCCTGCATCCAGAGTTAACTAATAACTTGGATTGGGGTGGTCATTCTTTTGCTTTTAATTTTATGGTTTCTCACATACAGTGGGCTGCCATTGATGGGATTGCGCAGAGTTAGACACGACTGAAGCGACTTAGCAGCAGCAGCAGCACATGTATGGGAAAGGAGAACTGGGGACATGCATATTGTTTTTGTTTGTAACTGATCTTTTTTACTCTTTTAAAGGACACCTTAGATAAACAAAATATGTTAATTTTATGGTCAATGCCACTCTGGAAACCCATAAATATAGACAAATATTTAGCATTCATATCATAACACACTCATCACCGCTCTAGTTTCTTACCTAATTTCTCATTTACAATATACTTATTATATAATATTCTTAATCATATTTTTATGTGTGAAATCATCACCCATAACAAAAGCTAGAACTTCAACAATAGTCTTTAACTACCCTATCTACTCACTCTATCTCCCCCACATTGAGCTAAGTTAATCTTGAATTCTGTATTCATTTTTTCCTTGCTTTCAACTTAATATGGTTTTTACTTCTATAGTTATTGCTAAAAAACATCTGTATATGCTTACATACACATATTCACACAAATTTTAGATTTCATTGAGTTTTCAACTACAGGAACAAAGTATTTATTGTATATGGGCTTCCCAGGAGGCACTTGCGGTAAAGAACCTGATTGCCAATGCAGGAGATGCAAGAATCACAGGTTTGATCCCTTGTTAGGGAAAATCTCCTGGAGTAGGAAATGGCAGTCCACTCCAATAATCTTGCCTGGAAAATCCCATGGACAGAGGACTCTGGGGGTCTGCAGTCCAAGGTGTCTCAAAGAGTTGGACATGACTGAGCACACACACACACATTTATTGTATATAATGTTGTGGAACTTGTTTTGCAGATTAACTCATAATGTTACATGCTACTTTCAGGCATTTTTAATGGTTACATAGTATTTATTGTGTGAATACAACAGTTTTTTCATCCATTATCTCATTAATGGACAATTTTATCATTCTCAGGTATTAGCAACTGTCAAAACTGCTATTGTTAACTTTCTTCTGTCATAAGGTAACCCAGAGAGTAAAGAACTGGATAATAAAGTAAACAAGAATTCAATCTTACAAAATAATGTGACATGTCATCTGCAAAATAATAGAACTAGCTCACTATCATAGCAATATAGCATCAGTTTTATGGATTATTATGTTATTATTGGACATGGAACAACAGACTGGTTCCAAATAGGAAAAGGAGTACATCAAGGCTGTATATTGTCACCCTGTGTATTTAACTTATATGCAGAGTACATCATGAGAAATGCTGGGCTGGAAGAAGCACAAGCTGGAATCAAGATTGCCAGGAGAAATATCAATAACCTCAGATATGCAGATGACACTACCCTTACGGTAGAAAGTGAAGAGGAACTAAAAAGCCTCTTGATGAAAGTGAAAGAGGAGAGTGAAAAAGTTGGCTTAAAGCTCACCATTCAGAAACGAAGATCATGGCATCTGGTCCCATCACTTCATGGGAAATAGATGGGGAAACAGTAGAAACAGTGTCAGACTTTGTTTTTTTTGGGCTCCAAAATCACTGCAGATGATGATTGCAGCCATGAAATTAAAAGACGCTTACTCCTTGGAAGAAAAGTTATGACCAACCTAGATAGCATATTCAAAAGCAGAGACATGACTTTGCCAACAAAGGTCCATCTAGTCAAGGCTATGGTTTTTGCAGTGGTTATGTATGATGTGAGAGTTAGACTGTGAAGAAAGCTGAGTCCCGAAGAAATGATGCTTTTGAACTGTGTTGTTGGAGAAGACTCTTGAGAGTCCGTTAGACTGCAAGGAGATCCAACCAGTCCATTCTGAAGGAGATCAGCCCTGGGATTTCTTTGAAGGGAATGATGCTAAAGCTGAAACTCCAGTACTTTGGCCACCTCATGCAAAGAATTGACTCATTGGAAAAGACTCTGACACTGGGAGGGATTGGGGGCAGGAGAAGGGGACGACAGAGGTTGAGATGGCTGGATGGCATCACGGACTCGATGGACATCAGTCTGAGTGAACTCTGGGAGTTGGTGATGGACAGCGAGGCCTAGCGTGCTGTGATTCATGGGGTCACAAAGAGTTGGACACGACTGAGCGACTGAACTGAACTAATATTATTATTCTCCACAGTTCTTCGGAGAAGGCAATGGCACCCCACTCCAGTACTCTTGCCTGGAAAATCCTATGGATGGAGGAGCCTGGTAGGCTGCAGTCCATGGGGTCGCTAAGAGTCGGATACGACTGAGCGACTTGACTTTCACTTTTCACTTTCATGCATTGGTGAAGGAAATGGCAACCCACTCCAGTGTTCTTGCCTGGAGAATCCCAGGGACGGGGGAGCTTGATGGGCTGCCGTCTATGGGGTCGCACAGAGTCGGACACGACTGAAGCGACTTAGCAGCAGCCACAATTCTTGGTTGCACTCTTCAAATCTATTAATTTGCTATTTAGGTTTAAATTATCACCTGTAAGGGTCATGTTTTGTATTCCAAATTGATAATGACATGAATAAGTCTCCCTGGATTTTTAGCAACAAGGAGTATAACAGACTGAAAAATTCTTAAAGAGGTGGGAATACCAGACCACTTTACCTATCTCCTAAGGGAACCTGTATGAAGGTCAAGAAGAAAAAGTTAGAATGAGACGTGGAACAACAGACTGATTCAAAATTAGGAAAGGAGTACAAGGCTGTATTGCTTATTTGACTTATATGCAGAGTAAGTCATGCAAAATCCTGGGCTGGATAAATCACAAGCTGGAATCAACATTGCCAAGAGAAATATCAACAACCTCAGATATGCAGATGATACCATTCTAATGGCAGAAAGTAAAGAGGAACTAAAAAGCCTCTTGATTAGAGTGAAAGAGGAGAGTCAAAAAGTTGGCTTAAAACTCAACATTCTGAGATCACAAATAAACTAAAATCACAGCCAATAGAAGGAGAAAAAGTGGAAGCAGTGACAGATTTTCTTTCCTTGGGTTCCAAGATTACTGCTGGTAGTGACTGAAGCCACTAAATTAAAAGATGCTTCCTCCTTGGAATGAAAACTATGACAAACTTAGGCACCCTATTAAAAAGCAGAGACATCACTTTGTCAACAAAGGTCCATATAATCAGAGACATGGTTTTTTCCAGTAGCCATATATAGATGTGAGAGTTGGACCATGAAGAGGGCTGAGCACCAAAGAATTGATGTTTTTTAACTGTGCTGATAGAGAAGACTCTTCAGAGTCCCTTGACAGCAAGGAGCTCAAACCAATCAGTCCTAAAGGAAATCAAACCTGAAATTCATTGGAAGGACTGATGCTGAAGTTGAAGCTCCAATACCCTGGCCACCAGATATGAAGAGTCAACTCAATGGAAAAGAGGCTGATGCTGGGAAAAATTGAAGGCAAAAGGAGAAGGGGAAACAGGATTAAATGATTGGGTAACATCACTGACTCAGTGGACATCAATTTGAGCAAACTCCAACAGTTAGTGGAGGGCGTGGAGCCTTGTGTGCTGCAGTGTATGGGGTTGCAAAGTGTCAGACAAGACTTATCAACTGAACAACAACAAAATGATCATGTTTTGCATTTCCAAATTCATGATGATATCAATAACTCTCCCTAGGTTTATTAGTAATATATGATTCCATTTCACTGACAGATATTAAACCATTTTTCTATTGAAATGTCTGTGTTCTTCTTATTGATTTATAGATTTTTAAAACACATTTCTGATACCAGTCATTTACCAACTTATGTACTGAGAATTTCTTCTCTTTGTCTGTATCATGTTTTCTCATTATTGTCTTTTGAAGCAAAACATATTTGAGTAAGTTACATGGATTATTTTTTCCTGAGCAATGTTCTTTGTGTCTTATTTTTTAGATTTTATTTTATATTTATTTATTTTTTGTCACACATCATGGCATGTAGGATCTAGTGCCCTGACCAGAAATGGAACAGTGGAAGTTCAGAGTCCTAATCAATGGACAATGAGGGAAGTCCTTTCTTTGCATTTCTAGCTTTATCTTTAACTCAAGTTTTAAGAAGATTCTCACATTTTATTTTCTCCCTTTGAACAATTAAGTCTTTGCTATATTTATTATTGCTATATATATATTATTATTATTATTCATATTCTTCATGAGGTTCTCAAGGCAAGAATACTGGAATGGTTTGCCATTCCCTCCTCCAGTGGACCATGTTTTGTTAGAACTCTCCACTGTGACCCTTCTGTCTTGGATGGACCTGCATGGCATGACTCATAGCTTTACTGTGTTACGGTTGTGAGAGTTGGACCATAAAGAAGGCTGAGCGCAAAAGAATGGATGCTTTCAAGCTCTGGAGCTGAAGAAGACTCTTGAGAGTCCTTTCAACAGCAAGATCAAACCAGTCAATCCTAAAAGAAATCAATCCTGAATATTCATTGGAATGACTGATGTTGAAGCTGAAGCTCCAATATTTTAGCCACCTGATGCTGGAAATGATTGAGGGTAGGAGAAGGGGGTGACAGAGGATGAGTGGTTGAATGACATCACCAACTCAATGGACATGAGTTTGAGCAAGCTCTGGGAGATGGTGCAGGACAGAGAAGTCTAGTGTCGATGGGGTTGCAAAGAGTTGAACATGACTGACTGACCAATATATTTGGTTATTGCATAATATGTTGAGTAATATGACCCCAGTCAAACATTTCCCATATTGATAATATTTTTTTCCTAGTTCATTGTTGAATAGTCATTTATTTTCTTGCTAATCTAGTATGGTATCTGCAACATTTACTACAGTTTTACACATGTGCAAATCTGCTTCTCTGTTCTGTACTCCACTTGTCAATTTGTATGTCTCTGTGACAGTACCACATTCTTCATGATGACAATTTCAGAATAAGTCTGGACATCTGGTAGGGCAAGTCTTTGATTTTCATTTACTTTCTTCTTCTTCTTAAAAATAACCTCATTATTTTTTAAGTTTTTTTTTCTTGTGGACTATTTTTTAAAGTCTTTATTGACATTGTTACAATGTTTCTTCTATTTTATGCTTTGAGTTTTTGACCATGAGGTGTATGGGATTTCAGTTCTCCAACCAGAGATTAAACCTGTGCCCATGCATTGGAAAAAGTCTTAATCACTGGACTGCCAGTGAGGTCCCTGATATTAATTTTCAAAAGTGTCCTAGCTATCCTTCCTTAACTTGACTAATTAATTTTTTAAGAATCACATCACATTTTACAAAAATGTGTCTTGGAATTTTTAACATAATTGTACTAAGTCTATAGATTAACCTGGAAGAATTAAAATCTACAAAAATCCATTCTTTCTATTCATACACATTGCAAATCTCTTCATCTCTTTTCATAAATGTGTGAAGGTTTCCTGTAGAAGCCTTGCACCTCTTTGCTCAATTCATTCCTAGATATTTAACATTTGTCTATACAGTCATAAATTGCTCCCTTTTATATTTGAGTTATTTGCTAGTGGTGTATAAAAAGACTTATGACTACTGGTCTTGTATCCAACCATGATTATATTTTTTTATTTTAGAAAATGGAGACAAAATTACCATTTTAACTATTTTTAAGTCTATAGCTAAATAGCATTAAGTACATTCACATTGTGTACAGCTATCACCACCAGACATCTCCAGAATATTTTCATCTTCCCACACTGAATCTCCACATCAATTAAACACCAATTTCCCACTCTCCTTCCCTCCAACTTCTGGCAACCATTATTTACTTTCTGTCTCTATGAATCTGACTATTCTACATATTTCATATAAGTGGAATATTGCAACATTTGACCTTTTGTCACTGATTCATTTCACTTAGTAGAATATTTTCAGGGTTTATATATGATGAAGCTTCTGTCTTAATGTCTTTGCCTTTTTTGTGGTTGTTCAGTTACTCAGTCGTGTCTGACTCTTTGCAGCCTCATGGATTGCAACACACCAGGCTTTTCTGTCCTTCACCATCTCTCAAATTTTGCTCAGACTCATGTCCATTGAGTCGGTGGTGCCATCCAACCATCTAATTCTCTGTTGTCCCCTTCTCCTGCCTTTAATCTTTCCCAGCATCAGGGTCTTTTCCAATGAGATAACTCTTCACATCAGGTGACCAAAGTATTGGAGCTTCAACTTCAGTATCAGTCCTTCCAGCGAATATTCAGGGTTGATTTCCTTTAGGATTGACTGGTTTGATCTCCTTGCTATCCAAGGGGATCTCAAGAGTCTTCTCCAGCACCAGAGTTTGAAACATCAGTTCTTCAGTGCTCAGTCTTTTTTATGGTCCAGCTCTCACATCTGTACATGACTACCAGAAAAACTATAGCTTTGACTATAGGGACCTTTGTAGGCAAAGTAATGTCTTTGCTTTTTAACACGTTTCCCTTTTTAAGGCTAAATAATATCCCATTGTGTGTGTGTGTGTATATATATCTTATCTTGTTTATTTATTCATCCATAAATGGACTTTTGAGTTGCTTCCATCATTTGGCTATTGAGAATAAAGCTACAGTGAACACGGATGTACAAATCTCTGTTTTAGTCACTGTTTTCAACTGTGTTGGTATATACCCAGAAGTGGAATTGCTGCATCATATGGAAATTCTACATTTAATTTTGTTGAAGAAATGTCATACTGTTTCCCATACTGGCTTCACCAATTTCATTTTGTATTTACATTAATGATTCATAAGTATTAAGAACATTTTCTTTATTATAATGCTCCCTGGTGGCTCAGATGGTAAAGCATCTGTCTGCACTGCAGGAGACCTGCGTTCGATCCCTGGGTTGGGAAGATCCCCTGGAGAAGGAAATGGCAGCCCACGTGAGTATTTTTGCCTGGAAAATCCCTTGGACGGCGGAGCCTGGTAGGCTACTGTCCGTGGGGTCACAAAGAGTCAGACACGACTGAGCAACTTCACTTCACTTCACTTCACTTCAAGAGAGCAATACTGAGTTCATAAAAGGAATTAATATTTCCTCTATTTTTGGTTTTCTGGAAGAGTTTGTATACAAATGTGCATTCTATATTTAATCAATGAAACATTGTACATGTTTATTAAGTGTTTGTTATACATGTTAAACAAATCACTTGGATGCATATTGAATTTCTTTTTATTCAATAGTAATTGAGATTGCTAACCTAAAATATTCTATTATGGCTGGAAAGTTTTCTATTATCATTCTTATTCTGTCAGTATTTGCTTCTTAAGCTTGTAGGTCATATTATTGACTGTACTGGTGAGGTACTGATAAAGACTCTTGAGGAACTAAACCTTCTATTAGCATATGGTTTTGTTTATCTCTAACAATGTTTTGCTTTACACCTATTTCAATTGATACTAATCAGGATCCATATGAAATAAAAGTTGCTAATGGTTTAACTTTTAAACTTAAATGTCCTTATGCTTTAAGAATGCCTCCTGTAAATAACATGTAACTGGGTTTTTTAAAGTCATTATGACAGTGTGATATTTATTGGAGATTATTGATTTTAACTATTGCTAAATCTTATTTTTTTTTGGGCTCCAAAATCACTGCAAATGGCGACTGCAGCCATGAAATTAAAAGACGCTTACTCTTTGGTATGTCTCTGCTTTTGAATATACTATCTAGGTTGGTCATAACTTTTCTTCCAAGGAGTAAGCGTCTTTTAATTTCATGGCTGCAGTCACCATCTGCAGTGATTTTGGAGCCCCCAAAAATAAAGTCTGACACTGTTTCTACTGTTTCCCCATCTATTTCCCATGAAGTGATGGGACCAGATGCCATGATCTTCGTTTTCTGAATGTTGAGCTTTAAGCCAACTTTTTCTCTCTCCGCTATGGTTTTTCCGGTAGTCATGTATGGATGTGAGAGTTGGACTGTGAAGAAGGCTGAGCGCTGAAGAATTGACGCTTGTGAACTGTGGTGTTGGAGAAGACTCTTGAGAGACCCTTGGACGGCAAGGAGATCCACCCAGTTCATTCTGAAGGAGATCAACCCTGGGATCTCTTTGGAAGGAATGATACTAAGGCTGAAGCTCCAGTACTTTGGCCACCTCATGCAAAGAGTTGACTCATTGGAAAAGACTCTGATGCTGGAAGGGATTGAGGGCAGGAGGAGAAGGGGACGACCGAGGATGAGATGGCTGGATGGCATCACGGACTCAGTGGACGTGAGTCTGAGTGAACTCCAGGAGTTGGTGATGGACAGGACTGAGTGACTGAACTGAACTGAATTGAAACTTGGATTTATTTCTACCATCGTAATTGTGTACTCAATCATTACACTTTTCCTGTATTTCTTTTTCCTCTATACCCATTCTTTTCCTTATTTATCTCTTTTTCTTTTCTTTTGTTTGCCTGAACTGTTTTGTAACTGTACACTCTATGTCTAATCTTTCAGGGAGCACTTTAGACAGCTTAGGAAAACAAGGAGAGGAGAACTTTTAAAGCATTATCACCCTATGTGTGAGATATGTGCCATTTTCTATCTTGATTTTTTTCAACCCCACAATATTCAGAGTGATTGTTTTTATTGTTTTATTCAGAATATTTGAGTAGACTTATTCAAAAATATAATTTTATCATTCCTTTTTCATCTGATGCTGTCTTTTTGGAAACTTTTTCTTCTTTCTAAAGCATATCCTTTAAAAACTCTTGTTTTGAGGGTGTGTAGTTAATAATATCTCTTGACTTTTATTTTTATAATATTGCCATCACCTTATCCTCATTTTAGAAAGATAACTTCTCTGGATATGTAATTATATCTAGATTAATTGCTTTTTTTTTCTCTCTGAATGTTTAAGAACTTATTTTAATGTCTCTGCATCTGTTATTTCCATCAGTCAAGTAATCATTCATTTACTGAAAATCTGCCCTTTATCTTTGATCTTAAAATCTTCTACTTGTTGTCAATGTGTTTCAGTTTTACTTCTTCAAATTCAACATTTTTTTATTCATTAGTCTTCCTCCAATCAGTTGGAGGATTGATGTTTTTCATCAGTTCTAAAATTTCTTTTTAGTTATTACTTCCTTTTTCCAAGATCTACTTATAAATCTTTGTTTAGATGAATTTTGACTATTATTACATTAGTCTATAAATCTATAAGCCTCAAATTTGTATTTTCTATCTCTGTGTGCTGAATTCAGAGATTTCTTAAGGTATATTTTCCAATATATTTTATCACTGTCTTCTTGAACTATATCTAGTGTTTAATACATTTACTGTATTTTTAACTTCATTTATGCATTTTTAAATCTTTGACAGTTCATGTTAGTACTTTTACAAGTCAACGTGGTCAGTTTTTATATTATTATTTTCATGTTTTTAATTCTTTATGTATTTCTAAATAATAATTATAATTTATTTTATATTCTCTTAAAAATACTACTATAGGCATAACTTGGAGATATTGAGGATTCAGTTGCAAATCACTAAAATGAAGTGAATATCACAATAAAGTGAGTCACACAGATTTTCTGGTTTCCCAGGACATATGAAAGCTATTTAAGCTACACTGTAGTCTGTTAAGTGTACAATAGCTTTATGCCTATAAAAGCAATGTATATACTTTAATTAATAAATAATGCCATTGGAAAAATAGCACCAATAGGCTTGCCCATGAAAGGTTGCCTAAAAACTTCAATTGCATAAAAATGTAATACCCATGAAGTGCAACAGAGTGAAGCACAATAAAACAAGGAATGCCTACTTTTACAAGTTTTTGGAAGTGATTCTGCTGATTTATTATTTTCTGTTGACTCATTTGCATTGTCTTTTGTTTTCTAACATTTTCAGTGATTTTTGAGTCTGAGCTTATTTTTTCTTTGACTTCAACTTTGGGAAATCTTTGAGATCTGTACTTCAATTGAATTCCTCCACAGAGAATTTTTGCTGGTTTCTTCCAGATGTCTAGTAGCATATTTAATGCAAATTGTGAATTTAGAGTCTCAATAAATAGTATGAATATGGCCTCAATCCCATGATTTATTAAGGCTTCTTAAGTGAGAATTTTCTTCTCTTAGAAATAAGGTTGGGAAAGATAGGTCATTTTCCATATCATACTTTCCTTGTTTTGTACAAATGGAAATGAGAGGAAGATATTATCTTTTGCTGTCTCAGTCTTACTCAGTGGACATCTAAGTTTCCACTTTACTCAGCCCAGGCTTTGTCTCCTCTATCACAGGTATGTAAACCTTAATATTCAAACATCAAAATGCTTTGGTTTGCCACATGCACTTAGGACAAACATTTGCCATAGATCTAACCTCTGTGATACTGCTCTTTATTGTATTTCTGATAACTGACTTATATCTACTTTAAATTCCACTCACCTATGCATTGTAAAACTTTAAAAAAATTATCTAACATTCTTAGGAGATGTTTCTTTAAATGTCTCCATATTCTCAGAAACTAAACTCCAAGCCAACATTGGCCTAGTCTATCTCCAGAACAGAGAAAATAAATATTTGTGATTCAACACATTATCAGTTATAAATGGTGGACATTGAGGAAAGCATCAAAACAAATGTAAATTAAGAAACCATGTTAAAAGTATCAACAGTCAAGGAGAATACAGAAAAGCATTCCAAGTGTGAATTCTGTAAGTTTTCAGGAGACATATACCAACCACACCGAGACTTTTCCTTCATGTTTTCCATTCCGTTCCTTCAGTCGCTCAGTCGTGTCCGACTCTTTGCGACCCCATGAATCCCAGCACACCAGGCCTCCCTGTCCATCACCAACTCCCGAAGTTCACTCAGACTCACGTCCATTGAGTCCGTGATGCCATCCAGCCATCCTTCATGTTTTAGTCACATTAAATCTCTCAATAACTCTTGTTCTGCTTTGTCAGAGTCTTCTTATGAATCTCAACCAATTCACAGTGAGTCATTTTTTTTCTAGAATTTTTCTTCCATTCTTTCACCTATAGCATGTTTACTTACCCACAAAAAAATCTGCTGTTAAATCATTTTTTCTCTCAAGTTTTATATATACTAATGAAATAATTATTCTGGGCTTCAGTATGATCATGTTTGCATATTAATGAAAGCATTCATCTTGCTGTAGATCATGAGCAATTTTTTAAGCTGGAAAATATTTTTATTGAAATTGACTGAAGACAGTTTTTAATGGCTTCCTTAAAGATACAAAATAATTGTTCCTTTATTTTGTGTCCTGGAACTTTTTATATTGTGTTTTTATCTATTAAAAAAAAAACAAAAAAATTTCTATGCAGCTCAATTAAGTAAATTAACTAATTAAGTGATTCCATCAATCATTTTTGGGATCAAGAATAAAACTTGATCCAGGACTTTCCTGGTGGTCCAGTGGTAAAGAATCTGCCCACCAAGGCAGGGGTCTTGGGTTCAGTGCCTGGACTGGGAAAATTCCACATGCCATGAGGCAGCTAAGCCCTTGCATGTAGCTACTGAGCTTTAAATTCTATGCTCTGCCACAAGAGAAGCCACTGCAATAAGTTTATACATCACAACTAGAGAGTATTCCCCACTTGCCACAACTAGAGAAGGCCCACATGCAGCAACGGAGACCGACTCTAGCCACGAATAAATGAAAAAAAATTAAAGAAAAACAAAAGAATTAAATATACTCCAGTGACAGCTCTTGAGCCTTCTGCATTAGGGCCTGCTCCTACCTCTGAAATGTAGCCAGTATTTTAGGATTTTATCAGCACTGATTCTCAAAGTATATATTCTAGAGCTCATTCAGTGTGTACATTTCTGGCTGCTTTTGTTTAATGTCATGATTATGAGATTTATTCATGTTGATTCACTTGTAAATATATCATCTATTCTTGTTAAAATTTACTATTTCTTCCTTTTAGGAATATACTGCACATTATCTATTATGAGTTGATGGATCTTCAGGTCATTTTTTATTTGTGGGCTGTTGTGGATTGAGTTATGTCCTCTCAAAATTCATACACTGGAATCTTAATCTCCAGGACTTTAGAATGAGATCTTATTTGAATATAAAATATTTATAAAGGTAAACAAGTTAAACTGAGATCATTAGTGTGCATCCTCATTCAATATGACTGGTTATATATTATATAAAAAGGGAAATTTTCTCATTCAGTTTTTTGTCATTAAAATGATAAGCTTTCTAAACTTTTAGCAGTGATACTAGATGCTAGAATAAATGGAACTATAGCAAAGTTTTGAGTGAATATAAATTAGAAATTTGACATCTATTCATACTTCACTTCCCTGGTGGCTCAGTAGTAAAGAATCTGCCTGCCAATGCAGGAGACGCAGGTTCAATACCTGGGTCAGGACGACCTCTTGAAGAAGGGAATGGCAACCCCCTCTGGTATTCTAGCCTAGAGAATCCCATGGACAGAGAAGCCTGGGCAGGCTACAGTGCACGCGGTTGCAAAGAGGTAGACACGACTTAGCAATGAAACCACCACCACTTTCATACTAGTCAAGCAAGTGGAGCCAAAATGTCACAATTTTGTTTTTTTTTTTTTTTATTTAGCTAAACAGAAATTCAGAAATAAATAGATATTTTGAGAGTTTGATATTGAAGTTCAGTTCTGTCCAGTTGTTCAGTCCTGTCTGACTCTTTGCTACCCCAAGGACTGCAGCATGCCAGGCTTCCCTGTATATCACCAACTACAAGAGATTGCTCAAAATCATGTCAATTGAGTTGGTAATGCCATCCAACCATCTCATCCTCTGTTGTCCCCTTCTCCTCTCACCTTCAGTTTTTCCCAGCATCAGGGTCTTTTCCAATGAGTCAGTTCTTTGCATCAGGTGGCAAAAATACTGGGGCTTCAGCTTTGGCATCAGTCCTTCCAATGAATATTCAGGACTGATTTCCTTTAGGATTGACTGGTTTCATCTCCTTGCAGTCCAAGAGACTCTCAAGAGTCTTCTCCAACACCACTGCTCAAAAGCATCAATTCTTTCACATTCAGCTTTCTTTATGGTCCAACTCTTACATCCATACATGACTATTGGAAAAAACATATGAAAGCTATGGGTTTCCCTCATAGCTCAGTTGGTAAAGAATCTGCTGCAATGCAGGAGACCCCCATTTACATTCTTGGGTTGGGAAGATGCACTGGAGAAGGGGTAGGCTACCCACTCCAGTATTCTTGGGCTTCCCTTGTGTCTCAGCTGGTAAAGAATCCACCTGCAATGTGAGAGACCTGAGTTCGATCCCTGGGTTGGGAAGATCCCTTGGAGAAGGGAAACTGTATCCTCTCCAGTATTCTGGCCTGGAGAATTCCATGAACCGAATAGTCCATGGGGTCACAAAGAGTCGAGCATGACTGAACGACTCTCACTTCACATCCATACATGACTATTGGAAAAACCATGGCTTTGATATTGAAACTCCAAGTAAAACTCTTAATTTATCAACTTAAATATAATGGTAATATATAGTGGAACTATATGCAAGTTTGTTCTTTGTTTTTCAAGTCTTCTATAAATGTCTATAATACTTTCATAATTTAAAAAAATTTAACAAAAGGAAACTGTCACCACAAATATTCATATAAGGCAGCAGTATCCAACCGTTTTGGACCAGGAACAGGTTTTATAGAAGACAATTTTTCTATGGATCAGTTGTGGGGGTGTGGAAAATGGTTTCAAGATGATTCATGAGCATTACACTTATTGTGTACTTTATTTCTATGATTATTACTCTGTGATATTGATAATCTGTATTTGCAGCCACACCCCAGGGCTAACATTACCACTTCAGCTCCATCTCAGTTTGTCAAGCATTAGATTCTCATAAGAAGCATGCAGATCTCTTGCATGTACACAGTAGGGTTCATGCTTCTGTGAGAATCTGATGCTGGTGTGATTTGACAGTAGGTGGAGCTTAGGCAGTAAAGCAAGTGATGTGGAGCAGCTGTAGGTACAGATGAAGTTTTGTTCATTCATTCACCCACCACTCATCTTCTGCTGTACCTGGTTCCTAATAGGTTGGGGGCCCCTAATATATGGAGAACATCATGTGAAAATGAAGCAAAACACCAGAAACTATGGGAGAGAGGTCAGGAAGAGATTCTCCCTCACATATAGAAGGAACAACCTTGCCAACCTACACTTTCATATTGAACTTTCAGCCTCTAAAACTGAGACATTTCTACTGTTTAAGTCACCTGTTGTGTGGACTTGTTATGGCAGCCTAGAAAACTAACACCAGGACTATTGAAATATAGCTACAGCTACAACAAATATTTTTACTCATACTTTTAATTGAACATATATTTATGCATTTCTATTGTATATATGTCTAGGAATGGAAATTTGGGTCATGTGCTATAAGTTCATCTAGCTTGTTCTGATATTTCCAAATAGTTTACATGGTGTTTATACCAATTTATATTCAGAAAGAGTACAGAGAATTTAACACAAAAGAGATGGGAGTTTCTACAGTTTATAGGGCAAAATAGAACCATGAAACTAGCAAAGATTATTCATGCTACTTATAAAAAAAGACTCACATGGGGGAGTTTGGTTTGATTATTAATGTATATAGATTGTTGAATTCACAGATTAATCACTTCAGTTTACACACTGATAGCATAAAGTGTTATGCCAGTCTGGAGAAGAGATTTTACAAGTTTCCACACATCCTAAAAGCAAATGTTTTCCAAGAGATCGTCAATTGCTGAACTGATCTTCAATTGCTGAGTCTGATAGGGTGCCCTCCTTCCTACATTCAGAGATATACTGAATGCAATGCCATAAAATAAGATTTCTACTGTAGCATCCTACATCTTTATGGTTTTTCCAGTAGGCATGTGTATATGTGAGTTGGACCATAAAAAATGCTGATTGCCAAAGAATTGATGCTTTTGAATTGTGGTGTTGGAGGAGACTCTTGAGCGTCCCTTGGACAGTAAGAAGATCAAACCAGTCAATCCTGAACAATTGAACAACAGCTACTGAGTTCTTGAAAGATTATACTAAATGATTAATTTTAATAGTTATCTCTGTGCCAAGAAATGCTGTTGGGTGTTATGATAGACAAAAAAATGTCCACCAAGAAGGAATTTATGATTGAATGAGAGGCATGCTTTTGGAAACAGGATTTTATACTCAATTAATTTCCCTTCTTTATGCCCCATCCAAGTACATACCTCTTTTTTTAAAAATTATTATTTATAACTATTTTCCAGTCCATTCCTTTTTCTTTCAGTTCAGTTCAGTTAGTCATTCGGTCGTGTCTGACTCTTTGAGACCCTGTGAATTGTAGCACGCCAGGCCTCCCTGTCCATCACCAACTCCCAGAGTCCACTCAAACTCACGTCCATCGAGTCAGTGATGCCATCCAGCCATCTCATCCTCGGTCGTCCCCTTCTCCTCTTGCCCCCAATCCCTCCCAGCATCAGAGTCTTTTCCAATGAGTCAACTCTTCACATAAGGTGGGCAAAGTATTGGACTTTCAGCTTTAGCATCATTCCTTCCAAGGAACACCCAGGACTGATCTCCTTTAGAATGGATTGGTTGGATCTCCTTGCAGTCAAGGGACTCTCCAGAGTCTTCTCCAACACCACAAAAAAGCATCAATTCTTCAGCCCTCAGATTTCTTCGTAGTCCAACTCTCGCATCCATACATGATCACTGGAAAAACCATAGCCTTGACTAGACGGACCTTTGTTGGCAAAGTCATGTCTCTGCTTTTGAATATGCTAACTAGATTGGTCATAACTTTCCTTCCAGTGAGTAAGTGTCTTTTAATTTCATGGCTGCAGTCACCATTTGCAGTGATTTTGGAGCCCCCCAAAATAAAGTCTGACACTGTTTCCACTGTTTCCCCATCTATTTCCCATGAAGCGATGGGACCAGATGCCATGATCTTAGTTTTCTGAATGTTGAGCTTTAAGCCAACTTTTTCACTCTCCTCTTTCACTTTCATCAAGAGGCTTTTTAGTTCCTCTTCACTTTCTTCCATAAGGGTGGTGTCATCTGCATATCTATTGTTATTGGTATTTCTCTCAGCAATCTTGATTCCAGCCTGTGCTACTTCCAGCCCGTGCTTTTTTTTTTTTAAAAAACATCTATTTCTGCTTTATTTTTTTTTAATTAATTTTTATTTTTTAGTTTGTTTTGCTTTACAATACTGTATTCGTTTTGTTACACATTGACATAAATTAGCCATGAGTGTACATGAACTCCCAATCCCGACCCCCACCTCCACCCTCCCGCCCCACACCCTCTCTCTGGATTATCCCCGTGCATCAGTCCCTAGCATCCTGCATCCTGTATCAAACCTGGACTGGCAATTCGTTTCGCTTATGATATCACACATGTTACATTGCCTCTTACACTGTTGGTGGGAATGCAAATTAGTACAGCCACTATGGAAAACAGTGTGGAGATTCCTTAAAAAATTGCAAATAGAACTGCCTTATGATCCAGCGATCCCACTGCTGGGCATACACACCAAGGAAACCAGAATTGAAAGAGACACGTGTACCCAGCCCGTGCTTTTTCCAGCCCAAAGTTTCTCATGATGTACTCTGCATAGAAGTTAAATAAACAGGTGGCAATATACAGCCTTGACGTACTCCTTTTCCTATTTGGAACCAGTCTGTTGTCCCATGTCCAGTTCTAACTGTTGCTTCCTGAGCTGCATACAGATTTCTCAAGAGGCAGGTCAGGTGTTCTGGTATTCCCATCTCTTTCAGAATTTTCCACAGTTCATTGTGATCCACACAGTCAAAGGCTTTGGCATAGTCAATAAAGCAGAAATAGATGTTTTTCTGGAACTCTCTTGCTTTTTCCATGATCCAGCGGATGTTGGCAATTTGATCTCTGGTTCCTCTGCCTTTTCTAAAACCAGCTTGAACATCTGGAAGTTCACGGTTCATATATTGCTGTAGCCTGGCCTGGAGAATTTTGAGCAGTCCATGCCACCTGAAAGACCTAATGAAGTTGAATTTTAAAATGCCATGTCCCTTAAAAGAGAGACATCAGATATAAACCATGACTACAGTCAAGAAAAGGGTAATATTCTGCCATCACTAAATCATCAACTTTAAATTTAGGAACATTAAAAAAGCAATAATATGCATTCTACCACATGTAGGCAACTGTCAGTGTTAAACTGCAAAATCCCAAATACCTAATTAAACTAGTTTATTCCATTCATTTGTGTAGCATCTGAGTGACAGTTTAATAAGGACTGTTTTTGTGGTCCTATAGTCAGAGCTAAACTCCATCCTAACAAGATACAAATAGCACTTTCAAGAAATTTTTTTTTTCAGAAAACTTTTTCTTTAAATGATTTCATCATTTGATCTCCTGCTTATATAAGGAAACATATTTTACAACTCTCTGCTCTTGGTGTTAAAAAATGACACTTTGAGAAATAAGTTTCTTTTCATTTTATTTATGAGAATGATGTTGCCATGAAAAATATGACATTTTAAGAATCATTGGAAAAGAATAATGCATTTAACCAAAAAATTTAAGTCAAAGACTTTAAATGACTTAAACGATCTGATCATTAATGCATAATGTTTGCATCATATTAGATCCTATGTGCTTTATTTCTGTACTTCTACTCACCACCCCCATTACTGTGAGTCTTCAGATTAGCTCAGTTCAGTTGCTTAGTCATGTCCGACTCTTTGCAACCCCATAAACAGCAGCATGCCAGGCCTCCCTATCCATCACCAACTGCCGGAGTCTAACCAAACTCATGTCCATTGAGTCGGTGATGCTGTCCAATCATCTCATCCTCTGTTGTACCCTTCTCCTGCCCTCAATCTTTCCCAACATCAGGGTCTTTTCAAATGAGTCAGCTCTTCGCATCAGGCGGCCAAAGTTTTGAAGTTTCAGCTTAAACATCAATCCTTCCAACGAATATCCAGGGATTTTTTTGCCTTATTATAAAACTCTTAGCTTCTGGAACCAAGATTCAGAAAGAATAGGAACCAAAATAAATCATTCAAGAGTACTCCAGTCAGAAGTATTAAAATTTATGATTATTGGAATAATTTTTTTTTTTGCTTTTTATTTTCTCATTTAGGATGAATAGTTTACATAGTTATCTAAGGCAAACTGATGTTTGAGAGGTATTTAGACTTAACTGTAAATAATTTTGTTTTGTTTTGAAGGTGATATTACCATAGGTGAGAGCAAGGAAAAAGAAAAATTTCCAGTGTTTCAGTGAACTAACAGAAGTTCATCAGTCTAATGTTTAAAAGATTTATTATACATATCAAACTATATAATGGACATTTGTATGTCATTCACTTCTGATACATTTTGTTTAGAACTCAGTCATAAATATTCATGGATAAAACTATACCATATGAGTGAAATTAAATTATTTAAAAAAGATTTACTGACTACCTACTACACTCAGGAGACTGTACTAGTCACTATAGTTCAAACTTGATTACTTCAAGAAATCTTAAATTCTAAGAATAAAAAGCTACATATAGGGCTCTTTGATGTCAACTAAAAGTTTACAGCAGCATGATAAGCTGATTAATGTAACATCATATTGAGATACAGAAAAGCAGCCTTTGACTATCTAGAGGCTGGCCCAGAATACACAGGGAGGTGTTAGTGGCCTAACTTGAACATAAGTACTTTCATGGATCATCAGCACCAAACAAAGCCCCTCCATGACCATGATGAATTGAGGCCAAAATAAAAAGTGTGTTAGAAAAGTACATTTACTTTCTGGATTTAGGTATGTAGTTACCACAAATATTAAATTTAAACATTGAGGAAAATCTTTTATTTTTAAGGCAAAGCATTACCTTAGAAAGATTCCTGAAATATTCTCTGAAGAAAATTAAACTATGCAGCATATGAAGTAGCAGCTCAAGTAAATTTTTTTTTTTCACTGTAAGCATAAGTGAAGACACAATGGATTTAAAAATGTTCTGAAAAAGAAATTGGTAAATTATGGCCCATGGACAAAATCTGGCCCACTTTCTCTTTTTATAAATAAAGAGGTATTGAAACATAGTCATGTCACTTATTTACATATTTTCAATGACAAAATTCATTAGTTGTAATAAAAATAGCATGGGCCAGGTTAAGTTTAAAATATTTATTATCTGACTCTAGAGAAAAATTTTGTTGACCACCCATCTTGGAGAAAGCAGAGTGAAATTTAATCCTAAAAATAGGATTGAACAAATTCCAGCTTCATAACACTCATAAAATTTATTACCATTTTTATGTAAAATGTAATTATAACATAATAAACAATATATTGTGATTCAGTCTCCTCTGGAGAAGGAAATGGCAATCCACTCCAGCACTATTGCCTGGAAAATCCCATGACAGAAGAGCCTGGTAGGCTACAGTCTATGGGGTCTCAAAGAGTCGGACATGACTGAGTGACTTCACTTTTCAGTCTCCTCACCTGTATAATCAGGGTTATAATTACAGCACCTACAGGGCTTCTTTGGTGATCCAGTGGTTAAGAATCCACCTGCCAAGGCAGGGGACATGATTGATCCCTGGTCTGGGAAAATCCCACAGGCCACAGAGTGACTCAGTCTGTGTGCCACAACTACTGAAGCATGCTCTATAGACCGTGCTTCACAAGAGAAGCCACTTCAATGAGTAGCCCATGCGCTGCACTAGAGAGTAGCTCCCATTTGCCACGAGTAGAGGAAGCCTGTGTGCAGCAATGAAGGCTCAGTACAGCCACAAGTAAAATAAACAATTAAAACATTATAGTACCTACATATTCATAGAGTTATTGTGAAGATAAAATGCATTAATATATCTAAAGGGCATAGCATCCAAGAACTGCTAATATAAGGATTTCCTATTTTCTACTTGCTCATAATCACTAAAAAAGCCCGTAGCACCTCCAGACATCTAAATATTAAAGCTCATTTCTGGAAAAAATTACATTGAGCACAGAAATAGTCAAGTAATGTCAAAATTGATTTGTATTCTATTACTGGCCCCAAATGGCCCCAAACACAAAAAGCAAAAAGAGAGTGAGAGATAAAAAGGAAAAAAGGGGGATTGCATAAAAAGTAATGGCAATTCTATTGAAAAATAGGAAACAATTAATAAAACTGATTAGAAGCAATAATATACATGATAGCTTTTTCGGAGTGTTCCACTATTGGATTTTGAGCAGATGTGAATACAATAGAGTTCTGAGACACCCACACATTGATTAAATAGGAGAAACCTAAATACCCAGCTTCACATCCAACTTCTGCAGAAATATCAATGTGATAATTAGTCTGTCCTCAGACTGGAATTTAATTTCTGGGCCTTCCATTCTTATTTCATGGTGTTTCTTGGAGGAAAAAACCCACAAGGGGAGGTAAGCCAATGGGGCAGGTGAAATAAATAAATAAATAAATAAATAAATAAATATATGTGTGTGTGTGTATATATATATATATCTTAAAATAAAATTAAGAAAGATGCAGGCTAATGTTCTATGAAATTTTATTAAGTTGACAAAATCAAACTCTCCTTAAAACAATTTTTATAAATACTTTAAATGTCACTTACTGAGATTATATCCAACATCATATTAATGTAATATAACATTTAATTTATTGTGGCAAAGAACTCGCCTACCAAAGTCGGAGACAAAAGAGACACGAATTTAATCTCTGGGTCGGGAAAATTCCTAGAGGAGGAAATGACAACTCATTCCAGTATTCTTTCCTGGAGAATCCCATGGACAGAGGAGCTTGGTGGGCTACATGTCCATAGGGTTGCAAAGAGTTGAACATGACTGAAGTGACTTAGCATACACACACAAGATGAATGCATTCTGAAAAATTTTTATGTTGAAGTCCTAACCACCTAGTACCTTAGAATATGATCATATTTGGATATAGCTCATTATATAAATTGTTATTTAAGTTAATATTAGTCGAGTCAGCCCCTAATCTGATACAACTGCTATCCTTGTAAAAAAGGGAAATTTGGATTCAAGAAAGACATACACAGAAGGGGAAAGCTCAGGATGCAGTAATGCACCCACAAGCCAAAGAACTAACAGAAGTGGAGAGAGAAGCCTGGAACAGATCCTTTCCTAGAGCCTTCAGAGGGAGGATGGTCCTGACAAAACCTCGATTTCAGATCTCTGGTCTCAAAATCCTGACACAATAAATTCTTATTGTTTTAAGCCACAGAGTTTGGTAAAATTTTGTTATAACAGTCCTAGGAAATTCATACTCTATCCAATTGCATACTAGATTCTTGAGTTAATACAATTAATTAGAAACAACCCTTGGGACAAAAGTCCAGTGTGCATCACAGCTAACAACACTGATCTCCATTGCTATGCAATTTGCATTTTTAGAAATTTTATTTTTCTTCAGTAGGTACTTCACAACCCCTTGACATTAAATTAAAAATTACAAAAAGGCTAAAGAGGGAGTTAGTTGATCCATATATATTTGATATTTTTATTAATGCTAATAGAGGTACCTAACATATAGTACCAGAAATTATATTCTTGGGTATTTTCATTCATTTAAAAGTCTTATCTACCCTATACACATAAACTGAGAATCACAGAAAGTAAGAGCTTTGTGAAAGCAATGACTTGAAAGGAGTTCTAAAACAGGAATACCTGAGCTCTATTAGTACAAGATAAAATTTTCTTGGTGGGTAAATTTCTTGCAACTTTGACCACAGTGAGTTAAAACTAATCTCTAGATGGAATTGCCAAGGGTTCCTTTTGAAATCCAATGGGTGAGAATTTTGAAACTTGTATTTCTGTACAAAATTGTGCTTTTTGAAAAGAATTATCACAGAAATTTCTTCACAACAGTAAAACTTATTGCAAGAAATGATAATTACAAAGTTTAGAAAGTGACACGCCAATACATGCTTTGTGTTTCATGGATTCAAAGAAGTAGCAACATTAACATTTAAATGGGAAAACAGTATATGACAAGAAGTTTTATTTTAATAAAAATAAATTGCACAAAAAAGAAAAAAGAAGATATGGACTTCAGTTTACCCTCAATATATGACATGTTGTTATTGTTTAGTCACTCAGTAATGTCCAACTCTTTCGTCCCATGGACTATAGTCCGCCAGGCTCTTCTGTCCATGGGATTTCCCAGGCAAGAATGCTGGAGTGGGTTGTCATTTCCTTCTCCAGGGATTTTTCCCAACCCAAGGATGGAACCCATGTCTCCTGCATTGGCAGGCTGATTCTTTACTAATGAGTCACTTCAGAAGCCCCTGAATATATGACATATGTAAAGATAATTTATTAAGTAGATATCTTATTGTAAACAGTGTTGCGATGAACATTGGGGTACACTTGTCTCTTTCAGTTCTGGTTTCCTCAGTGTGTATGCCCAGCAGTGGGATTTCTGGATCTTATGGAAGTTTTATTTCCAGGTTTTAAAGGAATCTCCACACTATTCTCTATAGTGGCTGTACTAGTTTGCATTCCCACCAACAATGTAAGAGGGTTCCTTTTTCTCCACACCCTCTCCAGCATTTATTCTTTATAGACTTTTGGATCTCAGCCATTCTGACTGGCGTGAAATGGTACCTCATTGTGGTTTTGATTTGCATTTCTCTGATAATGAGTGATGTTGAGCATCTTTTCATGTGTTTGTTAGCCATTTGTATGTCTTTGGAGAAATGTCTGTTCAGTTCTTTGGCCCATTTTTTGATTGTGTTGCTTATTTTTCTGGAATTGGATGTAGGAATTGCTTGTATAGAGATTAATTCTTTGTAAGTTGCTTCATTTGCTATTATTTTCTCCCATTCTGAAGGCTAACTTTTCACCTTGCTTATAGTTTCCCTTGTTGTACAAAGCTTTTAAGTTTAATTAGGTCCCATTTGTTTATTTTTGATTTTATTTCCATTACTCTGGGAGGTGGGTCATAGAGAATCCTGCTATGATTTATGTCAGAGAGAGTTTTGCTATGTTTTCCCCTAGGAGTTTTATAGTTTCTGGTCTTACATTTAGATCTTCAATCCATTTTGAGTTTATTTTTGTGTATGGTATTAGAAAGTGTTCTAGTTTCTTTCTTTTACAAGTCTTTGACCAGTTTTCCCAGCACCACTTGTTAAAGAGATTGTCTTTATTCCATTGTATACTCTTGCCTCCTTTGTCAAAGATAAGGTGTCCATAGGTGTGTGGATTTATCTCTGGGCTTTCTATTTTGTTCCATTGATCTATATTTCTGTCTTTGTGCCAGTACCATACTGTCTTGATGACTGTTGCTTTGTAGTAGAGCCTGAAGTCAGGCAGGTTGATTCCTCCAGTTCCATTCTTCTTTCTCAAGATTGTTTGGCTATTCAAGGTTTTTTGTAATCCCATACGAATTGTGAAATTATTTGTTCTAAATCTCTGAAAAATACTGTTGGTAGCTTGATAGGGATTCCATTGAATCTATAGATTGCTTTGGGTAGTATACTCATTTTTACTATACTGATTCTTCTGATCCATGAACATGGTATATTTCTCCATCTCTTTGTGTCATCTTTGATTTCTTTCATCAGTGTTTTATAGTTTTCTATATATAGGGACATGGAAGCAACCTAGATGTCCATTGGCAGACAAATGGATAAGAAAGTTGTGGTACATATACACAATGGAATATTACTCAGCTATTAAAAAGCATGCATTTGAATCAGTTCTAATGAGGTGGGTGAAACTGAAGCCTATTATACAGAGCGAAGTAAGTCAGAAAGAAAAACAACAATACAGTATATAATGCATATATATGGAATTTAGAAAGATGGTAACGATGACCTTATATGCGAGACAGCAAAAGAGACACAGATATAAAGAATAGACTGTTGGACTCCCCGCTCTACAGGCTTTGGGTCAGGATTTGGCCTCCCCCCTCAGAGAGGGCTCTGGGGCAGGGCTGCGCCTCCCCTTAGGACAGGGCTCTGGGGCAGGACTGTGCCTACCCCCTCAGATGTGGAACACATGTACACTCATTGCTGTTTCATGTGAATGTATGGCAAAAACCACCACAATATTGTAAAGTAATTAGCCTCCAATTAAAAATTTTAAAAAAGTAGATATCTTATTACTATCATGAAGAAAATGTTATAAATTTTTAACTTTAAAAGTTTTAATAGTTTGGATTAGCTTTAGAGTTAACAAACAAACAAACAAACAAAAAAAACCTTTCACTCCAAGATTTAATCTAACTTAAGCCATAATTTTGTTATAAAATCCTTTTATCAGTTTTGGTCACTTTATGGATCAATCATGTTTGTGTATTAAACGAATAACAACTCTTCTATTGATAAATCTTCGAATATATTTTTGTTATCTAATATAATATGTTCACCTTAAGCAAGAAGACTGGCAGTTGTTTCTCCAGCCCAAATGGCCTTATTCCAGATGAATAAGAATTGCAGTTTGGGGTCTGCAATACTAGGGAGCTTTGTGCAAGTCTGCTGCAAAAATGGACAGGAAAATATTATTATAGAGGGAAAAAGGAAGTTGGGAGGACCATGGATTTTCATTGGCTGAGTTTGACAGTCTCTCATTGCTGAGTCCTTGCCAGGAAAGAAGAGGAGTTTTTCTTCTTCCTGTTGGGTTCTACTATTATCATAGGGTATGAGAGCTCCCCCCTCTGGTATTCTGACTATTTCATTGAGATTTCTATTTATTCAGTTTTACATAAGTAACAAAATAAGCTCTTACTAACAGACAGGTTTTGTTAGAAATTCACAGGAGTGCTAAACGTTCCTGCTATAATCATGAAAGTTTTTTAAAGGTGACATTTTTATACATTAGAGATTTGCTTCAACATTTCAAGAGTTATTTGCATGGTACTGTTGTTATTGTTGTTTAGTTGCTTAGTCACGTTTAACTCTTTTGTGACCCCATGAACTGTAGCCCACCAGGCTCCTCTGTCCATGGGCTTTCCCAGGCAAGAATGCTGAAGTGGGTTGCCATTTACTTTTCCAGGGGATCTTCCCAATCCAAGGATCAAACTTGCATCTCCTGCATTGGCAGGCAAATTCTTTATCACTGAACCACCAGAGAATATTTTTTTTCTATTATTGGAGAGAAGCATTTGATATTGGGAATATGGTGAATTTCATATTCCTCAAGTCAGGCATAGTTTTTCTCGATTCTCGAAACAAATCTTTAAATAAGCTATTTTACATGTCATCTTTCTCTACTTTGTTTAACAAAAATGTGCATGAAACATACGGCAATACAAAAGTTTGTTACCTAAAAATCAGAAGAGGAAAAAAACACAGTTTTATTTACTTAAGCTGCAGTAAGAATGCCGAAACAGCTTTTAAGTGCAGTGCATCAACAATGTATTCAAACCACAATACTTCCTTTATCTCTTTGTCATAGCTTCGAAAGATTTGACTCGTATATTTGACCCTGAAAATTTCTACATGTTTTCTTTGTTACTAAGAGATATGATGAAGGTTTTTGTAAGTGGTATATTAAGCTGAAAATACTGCCAAATTTTAATTCTCTCCACTGTGTTGAGTCAAATTTTGGCTGAAAAGAGATAATGAATGACAAATATGAAAAGCCTTGTCACTTTTATGTTTATATGCATTTTGGTATGGAGAAGATAATTAAGAATTTCTTAAAAGCAGTTCTATGGAGTAGGATAAATTCAGTACAATTTATTCACTTACATATTAGAGACTTAGGAAAGCTTAATTTTTCCTTTCACATGGCATTTTTCTTTATAAAATGGCATTGATCAAGGGTATAATACACAGAAAGAGTTTTTATAAATAAAAATATTAAGAAGCCACCTTAGAAAGTGATATATCTATACACTCTAATACGGTATGATTGTCAAACATATCACTTAATGGGAAGAAAATGGTTGGGAGAATTTGTAGTGGACAGACTTTAAGATGGGCTTGAGTATTCCTTGCCTCCCAATGTTCACATCTTTATGTAACTCGCATACCTTGAATGAGGACCAGATCTGTGACTTGTTTCTAACAAACAGAATATGACCAAGGTAACAAGATGTTACTGAAGTATAGGTCACCTAAGATTGCCACTTCTATCTCACTAGCAAATTCTGTTTCTTTTGGGCTTGCATGCTTTGACATAGCAAGTGGCCATGTTGCAGATGTCCCTGAGCCTATGTCAACTAGGACCTGAAGCCCTTAGTCTAGCTGCCCACAAAGAGAGCATATAAGTGGATTCTTCCACAGTCTAATATTTAGAAGTGACCCCAGGTCAGTGTGGCACCTTAATTGAAATCTTATGAAAGATGTAGAAGCAGAAGACCCAACTAAGCCATATCTGAATACTTGAGTAAGAGAAACTTTAAGATAGTAATTATGTATGCACTGTTTTAAGCTGCTTATTATATGACAATTTGTCATGCAACAATAGATAACTAATACACAGTTTGGTACCTGGAATTTGGATACTTCTATAACCTTGAAGTGTGAGAGTGCCTTTGGAACAGGGCAATAGTTAAACACTGGAAGGGTTTGCAGGAGAATAACAAAGAAAGCATAAATTACCTGGACTATTCTGTTAGTAGAAATTTGGACATTGAGAACACAGCCAGCAAGGGCTCAAAAGAAGTGAGGGAGCATGCTTTCAGAAGTTGAAGGGAGAGGGATTTTTATTGTAGAGTGGCAGGAAGCTTAGCAAAATTTTCATCTCAGTTATGTGGGAAACAGAACATTTACAAGATAAACTTGGTTACTTAGCTAGAAATTTCCAAGCAAAGTGATGAAAATACCACCTGGTTTCTTCTTGCTACTTACAGCAAAGTGCAAGAGAAGACAAATTAAGGAGGGGTGAGCTACAGTTCAAAAAAAAAAAAAAAAAAAAGGATCCAGGACCTGAAGATTTACAAAGTTCTCAGCTTCTTTAGGAGTGTTTCCCAGGTGGCACTAGTGGTAAAGAACATGCCTATCAGTGCAGGAGACCCAATAGACTCGAGTTTGATCCCTGGGTTGGGAAGATCCCCTGGAGGAGGAAATAGCAACCCAGCCCAGTATTCTTGCCTGGAGAATCTTATGAACAGAGAAGCCTGGCAGGACCCAGTCCATCGGGTCACAAAGAGTTGGACAAGACTGCAGTAACTTAGCACAGCTTCTTCAGATGACTAAAGACCCTAAAATTAAGAAATGTCTTCCAAGCACTCAGAAAAATGTATTCTTGTGATGAGGCCTCATCTGGAGATCAATTTGAGTGTGTCATTGGACAAACCTTTTGTTAAAACTTTAGAAAGATAAGGTATCAGAGTATTCCATCCCAAAAAGTCATTTAAAGAAACTAATGAACACTTAAATTATTGAAGGGATTATTGAACCCTTCAATCAAGCCATAGGGCATCTTGGAAGCTTTAGGGCCTTATCCTCAGCCAACTCTGCAAGTAGCCAAAAGCAAAAAAGGGTTTATGGAAGAGACATTTTCAGCTGTGGCTTTTGACTAATGGAATAAATCCTAATGAAATTCATAGAAAGCCCACAAATTTTTGAGGAAATCGTGTCATGAAAACCAATGAAGGTTTGCAGTAAAAGGAACAAGAGAACAGAAAATCAAAAGACACTGTAGGTTTCTTCTAAATATCTCCTGACAATGAGCATACTAAGAAAACTACTCAGGAGCAATCAGGGAGACACAAAAGTTGAAACCAAGAGTACAGAAAAGCAGAGCCAGAGCTCTGAAAACTATGACACTAACAAGGAAACAAACCAAGAGAAAATGTACTCTCTTCCCTTTGGTCCTGTCTACCAGTCCTTGTAAAGGGCAATATTTTTAACACTGTTTCTCAGGTATATACTCAGTTGGGCCAGGATGGATACATGTCAATAAAAAGTGTATAAGGAAGGTTTTTTCCCCCATTGCCACAGACAGATGATTATAAAGGTAGAAATAAAGTCTCTTACTAATTTTATATATACAGTTATATATGAGACCAGTGTGTATATCATAACTGATCTTGACTTTTTGGGATTCATCCTAAGATGTGGCAAGTTGAGCAGCAGAAAGCCAATGACTTGGAGTTAATTTTCTTTTATAATTTGTTGTTGTTGTAGATCATTTTTAAAGTCTTATTGAATTTGTTACAACATTGCTTCTGTTTTATGTTCTTGTTTTTTTTTTTTTTTTTGCCACATAGCATATGGAGTCCTAGCTCCCCAATCAGGGATTGAATCTGCACTTCTTGCCTTGGAAGGCAAAGTCTCAACTGGACCACCAGGGAAGTCCCTAGGGGTTAATTTTTTATTCCTTTAAAATTTTCTAGCTAAAGCCATAGACATTTTGAAAGGTAGTAAATGTATCAGATCAGTTAACACCTTTCATAGACTCTTGGAAAAATGGACTCCAAACTAGATGTATAAATCTATACCAAACCAAAACCAAAAAACAAAGTTATAGAGAGTAATTCCCAGGCCTTGATATCTAATCAAGGACCTTCCAATGTTTGCCTAGAAGGATTTCAGAATTATTATGGACTACTTTTTTCTTCCATTTTCTCCCATTTTGAATAAGAATGTCTGCAGCTATTATCCTATGTCTCATCCACCACTATATGTTGGGTAGATGTACAGGTAGATAAACTCATCTATTTAGTTTCACATATCTGTAGATGAGGAGAAACTATTTCAGGAGTTCTGCTTCACAAATCACACTCATTCTCACCTAAACTTGATCCTAAATATGAGATTTTAGACTTGGAGCAAATTGAGTAAAAAGCTGGTACTCTGAAGAATTTTGAGAAGGGAGTTTAAGGTGTTTGGCAGTGAAAGGAATGTGTTTTAGCATCAGAGAGCAGACTCTGTCAGGCAGTTACTCTCATGATTGCCAAAAAGCCCTGCCTTCTGGCGACTGTGGATTGCGCAACCCCTGCTCTTAAGTAATGTGCTTCTAACTAATAGAATACCTCAGTGTTGAGGGAATATAACTTCCATGATAAGAATTACATATGACTTTAACTTCTGTCTTATTCTAAGACTTTCCCTATTGACTTCTCAAAGAGGTCTGTGAGGGTCTTGGTCCTGTAACCCATAGGAGACTATATGCTGCCATCAAACATGTGAAACTGGAAATGGATCCTTCACCAGTCAGACTGTCACATGAGATCCATAACATGTCAATGCCATAACATTGAAAGTAGCCTTGTAAGAAACCATGCAGCTGTGGGTACAACTGAGTGATCTCCAGCTTTCTGACTCTTCAGTTCAGTTCAGTTCAGTCACTCAGTCGTGTCGGTCTCTTTGCCACTCCATGAATCGCAGCATGCCAGGCGTCCTTGTCCATCACCAACTCTCGGAGTTCACTCAGACTCGCATCCATCGAGTCAGTGATACCATCCAGCCAACTCATCCTCTGTCGTCCCCTTCTCCTCCTGCCCTCAATCCCTCTCAGCATCAGAGTCTTTTCCAGTGAGTAAACTCTTCACATGAGGTGGCCAAAGTACTGGAATTTCAGCTTCAGCATCATTCCTTCCAAAGAAATCCCAGGGTTGATCTCCTTCAGAATGGACTGGTTGGATCTCCTTGCTGTCCAAGGGACTCTCAAGAGTCTTCTGTAACACCACAGTTCAAAAGCATCAATTCTTCAGCACTCAGCTTTCTTCACAGTTCAACTCTCACATCCATACATGACCACTGGAAAAACCATAGCCTTGACTAGATGGACCTAGAAAGTGTAAATAATAAACATGGAACTAAATGTCCATCAACAGATGAATGGATGAGGAAAATGTTGTACATATATATTGTACAATGGAATACAACTCAGCCATAAAAACAAATGAAATAAAGCTATTTGTAGCAACATGGATGGACTAAGAAATTATCATACTAAGAAAAGTAAGTCAGACAGAGAGATAAATATCACATGATATCACTCATATGTAGAATTAATTTTAAAAATGATACAAATGAACTTATTTACAGAATGGTAACAGATTCTCAAATTTCACAAATAAACTCATGGTTACCAAAAGGGAAAGGTTGGGAGGAAGAATAGATTAGGAACTTGAGATTAATATACACACACTGCTGTTGCTAAGTCACTTCAGTCGTGTCTGATTCTATGTGACCCCATAGACAGCAGCCCACCAGGCCCCCCTGTCCCTGGGATTCTCCAGGCAAGAACACTGGAAAGGGGTTTCCATTTCCTTCTCCACTGCATGAAAGTGGAAAGTGAAAGGGAAGTCGCTCAGTCATGTCTGACTCTTCCCGACCCCATGGACTGCAGCCTACCAGGCTCCTCTGTCCATGTGATTTTCCAGGCCAGAGTACTGGAGTGGGGTGCCATCTCCTTCTCCTACTATATGTAAAATAGACAACCAACAAGGACCTTCTGTATAAACAGGGAATTCTACTCAATATTCTGTAATAATTTATATGGGAAGAGAGTCCAAATAAAGAATAGCTGTATGTATAACTGAATCACTTGGCTATACACCTAATCTAACCAACACTGTAAATTAAATATACTACAGTATATCATTGTAGCACTATTTATGATAGTCAGGACATGTAAGCAATGTAGATGTCCATTGACAGTTGAATGGATAAAGAAGTTGTGGTACATATATACAATGGAATATTACTCAGCCATAAAAAGGAAAAAAATTGAGTCAGTGTAGATGAACCTAGTGTCTTTCATACAGAGTGAACTAAGTCAGAAAGAGAAAAACAAATATAGTATATTAACACATATATATGGAATTTAGAAAATGATAGTAGTGAACATATTTGCAGGGCAGGAATAGAAAGGTACATACAGAGAACAGATGTGTGGACACCATGGGGGGAGAAGTAGGTCGGATGAACTGAGAGAGTAGCATTGACATATATATATATATATATATATGTATATATGCACATATATACATACACAAATATTGCCGTGTGTAAAAAAGATAGCTAGTGGGAAGCTTCTGTATAACACAGGGAACTCAATTTGGTGTTCTGTGATGACCTAGAGGGCTGGGATGGGGGAGGTGAAAGGGAGATTCAAGAGCGAGGAGATATATATATATGTATACACACAAACTTTCTTTCTTTTTTTTTTTTTGATTGTGTAAATCTGCCATTTTATTTATTTTATTTATTTTTTAATTGATTTTTAGTTTTTAGTTTGTTTTGTTTTACAATACTGTATTCGTTTTGCTATACATTGACATGAATCAGCCACGAGTGTACATGAACTCCCAATCCCGACCCCCACCTTCCCCCTCCCGCCCTACACCTTCTCTCTGGATTATCCCCGTGCATCAGTCCCAAGCATCCTGCATCCTGCATGAAACCTAGACTGGCGATTTGTTTCACTTATGATATCATGCATGTTACACTGCCACTCTGCCAACTCGTCCCACCCTCTCCCTCTCCCACAGAGTCCAAAAGGCTGCTCTATACTTCTGTGTCTCTTTTGCTGTCTTGCATACAAGTTTATCATTACCATCTTTCTAAATTCCATATATATGTGTAACTATATTGTATTGGTATACACACACTTTCATGGTTGGACAGCAGAAACGAACACAACATTGTAAAGAAATCATATTCCAATTAAAGAATAAAATAATAAGAACTTTGGGTTATTTAAAGCAGTCAATATTATGGTAATTTGTTATATCACAATGGATGACAAATATAGTATCTGTGTAAAATGCATGTTTTAAGATGTATAGAACATTTCAGAAATAAATACAATAAATGAAAGAGTGTGGGTACCTCTGAAGAGAGAATACAGCCCGTCTAGGATGAGAAGTTATACTTTCCTGTATGCATGTAGTTTTTTAATTTTCCCCCCAAATTCTGTATGTTACTAAAATATTATTTTTAAGAAATAGGTTTTATACTTGTCAAAGGAGAAAAGGAAAGATATAATCATCTGAATGCAGAGTTCCAAAGAATAGCGAGGAGAGATAAGAAATTCTTCCTCAGCTATCAGTGTAAAGGAATAGAGGAAAACAACAGAATGGGAAAGACTAGAGATCTCTTCAAGAAAATGAGAGATACCAAGGGAATATTTCATGCAAAGATGGGCTCAATAAAGGACAGAAATTGTATGGACCTAAGAGAAGCAGAAGATATTAAAAAGAGGTGACAAGAATACACAGAAGAACTGTACAAAAAAGAGCTTCAAGACCCAGATAATCACAATGGTGTGATCACTCATCTAGTGCCAGACATCCTGGAATGTGAAGTCAAGAGGGCCTTAGAAAGCATCACTATGAACAAAGCTGGTGGAGGTGATGCAATTCCAGTTGAGCTATTTCAGATCCTGAAAGATGATGCTGTGAAAGTGCTGCACTCAATATGCCAGCAAATTTGGAAAACTCAGCAGTGGCCACAGGACTGGAAAAGTTCATTTTTCATTCCAGTCCCTAAGAAAGGCAATACCAAAGAATGCTCAAACTACTACACAATTACACTCATCTCACTGCTAGTAAAGTAATCCTCAAAATTCTGCAAGCCAGGCTTCAGCAGTACATGAACCATGAACTTCGAGTGTTCAAGTTGGTTTTAGAAAAGGCAAAGGAATCATGGAAAAAGCTAGAGTTCCAGAAAAACATCTATTTCTGCTTTATAGACTATGCCAAAGCCTTTGACTGTGTGGATCACAATAAACTGTGGAAAATTCTCAAAGAGATGGGAATATCAAACCACCTGACTTGCTTCTTGAGAAACCTATATGCAGGTCAGGAAGCAACAGTTAGAACTGGCCATAGAACAACAGACTGGTTCCAAATAGGAAAAGGAGTACGTCAAGGCTGTATATTGTCACCTTGCTTATTTAACTTCTATGCAGAGTACATCATGAGAAATGCTGGGCTGGAAGAAACACGAACTGGAGTCAAGATTGCCAGGAGAAATAGCAATAACCTCAGACATGCAGATGACACCACCCTTATGGCAGAAAGTGAAGAGGAACTAAAAAGTCTCGTGATGAAAGTGAAAGAGGAGAGCGAAAAAGTTGGCTTAAAGCTCACCATTCAGAAAATGAAGATCATGGCTTCCGGTCCCAACACTTCGTGGGAAATAGATGAGAAACAGTGGAAACAGTGTCAAACTTTATTTTTTGGGTCTCCAAAGTCACTGCAGATGATGATTGCAGCCATGAAATTAAAAGACGTTTACTCCTTGGAAGGAAAGTTATGACCAACCTAGATAGCATATGCAAAAGCAGAGACATTACTTTGCCAGCAAAAGTCCATCTAGTCAAGGCTATGGTTTTTTCCAGTGGTCATGTATGGATGTGAAAGCTGGACTGTGATGAAAGCTAAGTGCTGAAGAATTGATGTTTTTGAACTGTGGTGTTGGAGAAGACTCTTGAGAGTCCCTTGGAATGCAAGGATATCAAACCAGTCCATTCTAAAGAAAATCACTCCTGGGTGTTCATTGGAAGGACTGATGCTAAAGCTGAAACTCCCAAACTTTGGCCACCTCATGCAAAGAGTTGACTATTGGAGAAAACTCTCATCCTGGGAGGGATTGGGGGCAGGAGGAGAAGGGGACGACAGAGGATGAGATGGCTGGATGGCATCATTGACTAGATGGACATGAGTTTGAGTGAACTCCGGGAGTTGGTGATGGACAGGGAGGCCTGGCGTGCTGCGATTCATGGGGTCTCAAAGAACCGGATGTGGCTAAGCGACTGAACTAAAGTGAACTAATTCTTGTCATTTGAAATTAACTAAGAATTTATTTTATGTAAAATACATTAATTCTACTTGAGCAAAATGAAACTACTTTAAATGTAAGGTGGTGAATTTTTATTTTAAGAAATTTTCAAATCAGAGAGCAATCAAGGCCAGGACAAACCTGAGTTTAGTCACTTGGTAGTAAGAGTCTTAGAGCTGAGAAGTCAAATCCATGATTATTTCTATGCAACCACATTGCATCAATAAAAAATACCTGAATATATTAGGTTCTCAGTTAAGATATAAGGGAAAGATTGTAGAGATTCTGTGCTCTTGTTACAGCTAGTACATATAATGAGGAACAATTCTTATTTACTTTTTCATCTGATAAATTTTTTAACAACATAGTTATATCAGTAATGAACTTTTAAAATATTAGTCTCCTTAATTTATTTCATTATAAAAACATATATTAAATACATATCATGTGCCAATCACTAATGATGAACAAGAGGATTTTTATTCACAAGAAACTTTCATTCTAATAAAAGAGAGGTAAGATTCTGTCAGTGTGGTAAATGTTAAAATAGGTATGTGGACAGGGAATTTAGTGGGGAAAAAAAAAAAAAAAACAGTTATCTGAGTTTATGAATGGTGAATACCTAGGAAGCTTTCCAGAAAAGAAAGTACACGAGCTAAGATTTTCTATCTCTTTCACCACAAATAAAATAAAGAATTTTATTTTCATGTTTGGAATTTTATTCTTAACTCAGTTAATGTTTTTCATTTTTCCTCAGTAATCTTATTTTCAATGTACAAGCTTGTTGACATAGTTGAATGGCAATTCTGAGAAAACTGGACATCTCTGCAATGTTGGGAGTGTGGGCTGGGGATGCTAAACCATTAAATAGGAGAGAAGGAGCATTAGAAAATAAAAAGAAGTTATCCCAAAGGATCGGAAAGAATGTCAGCAAGATGGCATGGGAGGACTTGCATGAGAGGCACAGCAGGAAATGCTCTCACTGGACTAGAGCAGATGGTATAAAGAAAAAAACTGTGTATATATATATATATATATATATATATATATATATATACACACACACACACACACACACACACATATATTTAAAAGCTGTAGAGAACAGCCTGGGAAGATTGAGTAGGCTGACAATTACCATACCATATTATCTATTATTTTTAGTCTGCAGATTCCTATTTATTTCACTCAGCGAGGGCTCCTAAGTATACCACATATTTTGAACTGAAGTATTCAGGGAAGAGTGGGTGAGTTTAGGAGAGATCAGAGTGACTCAGTGGAAAATGAGCACAGATGCTATGGCAGACTGCCATCCCGTCTTCCTGGGAGTGCACACAGACTGCTTAATGAAATTTTCTTGGAAGCTTGTGGTTGCCCCAAAAGCCAGCCCCATGGAGTCTACATCAAGGCACATTAACTGCTTCACACTTCTTCATTTCTGTGCTCAAGAAAAATCACTGCTGAAGTCATGACATCTATGGACACCTTCACTGGATTCTGTGAGCTTTAGCATAAAATTATTTCACGATTCTTATTTTCTAAATGAAAGCAAAAACTTGATTTTAAAAACTAAATTGTATCCTGTAAATATGGGAACATTGGCTCCCAGGTGGGAGAAAAAAAAATTCACAAATCATAAGTCCAACAACATTCCTTTATGTGTCCAGTATCTTATGCAATGGGATGTATTGAATAGCGTGTGAAAATGAGGCAACACACAGGACTTTTGTTGATAAGACATATCACTAGCTCATAAAGCTGTCTAGTAGGAGCTGAAATGGTGAGTCAGTGAAACTAATAAATGAATTAGGGCTTGGAGGAATATCTTGAATTTCAGTCTTATCCTCAAAATATGTATCTTTAGTCATTCCTCTGTTTCAACTAACTTCACCTGAACAACCCTACTTCCCCAATATATTTAAATTAGATTAACAGTATTAAAAGCTCTTATGGAAAAAATAGGTGATTTAAAGTGATAAAAATATAAAAAAAATTAAAGACCTTGTCACTAGTGCAAAGCTAGGCTTCAGTTTAAGGGATAGGAAGGGAAAGCCATGCAAAACAGATCGCTTAATTTTCTGTTTTTCTGTTGGTCTAAACTTCCTAATTTTTCTTTGCTAGGAAGTGAGTTATTTTTCTCAAAATTCCAAACAAGCCAGAATGAGGGCAGAGTGGTATGAATTAATTAAGCCATTCTGGCTAGACTTTTTTTTTTTTTTTTTCTGTGAACCCAACATAACTATAAATCCAAACTAACCACTATAGGAGTACTATTGATAAGATACACATATGATCAGAGAAATCATTGACCTGGTCATTAGAAAGTCAAAACAGGGCTGAAGTAAGTTTGAGAAGTAAAGGTGGGGTATGAATATAGTTATGGGTTCGAAATACATGTGAAGTTTATTTAAATTGATCATTCATTTCTCAGTTGTGAAAATCATGCATTTTCTTCCACAACAGCTACTAATGATGATAATGATCACAGCTTAACATTTACTGTGGGCCCTTATAAACTCTGCATTCATTATCTCATTTAAACCTTTGAAAAACTCTTTGAAGCATATATGCTCAATATCCTCATATTACAGATAAGGAGAAAAAACACGAGGAGCTGAAAAACTTCACTGCAAACACATATCTAAGACTGACATATATACACTACCATGTGTAAAGTAGATAGCTAGTGGGAAGCTGCTGTATAGCACAAGGAGCTCAGCTCCGTGCTCAGTGATGATCTATAGGGCTTGGATAGGGGCTAGGGGGTTGTCCAAGAGGGAGGGGGTATATGTATACCTATAGCTGATTCACTTCATCGTACAGCAGATACTAACATAACATTGTAAAGAATTATATTCCAATTTAAAAAGCTGAGATACTTAAAATCTGATTCTTATACCTCTCTGTACTTTAATATACACTAATTTTCCACAAATTTTAATCAATATTTCAATGCCTGATAAATATATGGAGTTTCTTTTCACAATTTGGGATTACATATTTTACATATACCTATACATATGTTGTACATATCTATAAGACAAATATATGATGAAACATATATTTACATCATTTTATTTACTTAGTGAAAATTCTTTGTTTTCCCATATGTTCCAATTTTGAGATTTTTCAGTAAAAGAGTTTGATAGATGCATTCTTTTTTACTTTTCTTGTCAAATTGTACTTGAATAAAACACACTTGGCTGGTAGATCACTATTGTTATACCTGGGTAGGGTGAAGTCCAGTTATGTTTTCATAGAACCCTAGCATGAATCAGAGATCCCATACATACAACTGGCACCTCAGCAAGGGGAGCATGGTTTTGTCATCAAGTCTATTGGTTTCCCTGGTGGCTCAGATGGTAAAGAGTCTGCCTGCATTGCAGGAGGCCAGGGTTCAATCCCTGGCTCAGGAAGATCCCCTGGAGAAGGAACGGCAAGTCACTTCAGTATTTTTGCCTGGAAAATCCCGCAGACAGAAGAGCCTGGCAAGCTGCAGCCTATGGGGTCACAAAGAGTTGGACACAACTGAGTGACTTCATTTTCTTTTTCACTGTTAATACAACCAATAACGGAGGCTGAAAAGTAAAAGCAATAAGATGTCAGACTAACATCTTCAATACTCCTTCACCGAGTAATAATACTCATTTAACTAAGTACCAGTAGAACAAATTTCTGTTTCAGGAGTTGATGCAACAAAATTTATTATTAAGGAAAATGAAACTCCAGAAGCAAAACTAGTACTGCTAGTCTGTTATTACTAGAATCAAATGTCAAAACTACACTTTAAATTCTTTAGACCTGAAAGAGTTCATCAACAATATTGGTGTGTGAGGGAATTATAATAGTTACAATTCAATAGGTTTCTAAATAAATTGATTTGTTCTCAGATGAAAAAAAAATCCCCAATCAATATATTGTCTAAGATGTATCAGTAAATGGTAGATTTTATTTTCACAATAAAAATAAGTACTGTTGCCTATATCCCAATTTATTCCTCCATCTTTTCTTTCTGAGAAGGAAAGAAAAATCCTTCACTGTTATATATCTCTGATTTTGGTACAAATAATGTCCATGATGACTCAGATGTGATGGACAGAATCTGGATGGATGTAGGATGGGGTGAAAATGAAAGAGAAAGCATTGTTGAATCAAAAGTAAATGACATGTAGGTTTATAGAGCATGTGTACATGTTAATCACTTTATTTGTGTCCAACTCTTTGTGACCCTATGTACTGTAGCCCACCCAGTTCCTCTGTCCATAGGATTCTCCAGGCAAGAATATTGGAATGGGTTGCCATGCCCTCCTCCAGGGGATCTTCAAAGACCCAGGGGTCAAACCCTCCTCTCTTACATTTCCTAGAAACATAGGCAGGTTCTTTACTACTAGCATCATCTGGAAATAAAGACTTATTGAGAAGACAATTTTAAAAGCAATCTGATATTTCAAGTTTAAGAAACTGAGTATTTGTACAGACAGACTGAGAAATTGTTGCTCAGTCAAGGTCATAATTGTGAATATGCAGTATCTCAGTGCAGACGAGGAAAGGAAAGAACACCTAGGAAAATTAGCAGGATTTAATGATGACAAAAAATCTGACACAAGAAGGAAAATTGAGACACATAAGAACTGGGGTGGTTTTCATAAGTCATACCTCCTAAGGACTTTCTAATTCATTTTGAGCAATATATGTAAGTCAATAAAAATAAACATATACTACGTATGATAAAATACATACCATATTATTCAAATAATTATGTTATGTTATGGTGAAAGTGAAGTTGCTCAGTCGTGTCCGACTCTTTGCAACCCCATGGACTATAGTCCACCATGTTCTTCCGTCCATGGGATTCTCCAGGCAAGAATACTGGAGTGGGTTGCCATTCCCTTTTCAGGGGAACTTCCCGACCCAGGGATTGAACCCAGGCCTCCTGCATTGCAGGCAGACGCTTTACCCTCGGTAATTCATTAAAAATCAAATTTATCAACTGACATTCCTAAAGTTATAATTTACAGAGAAAAATTTCAGTGAATCTAAGTTTATTGAAATTAGAAAAGATTCAATTGTTACTTATTTTATGCAAGTATAGAAAGACACATGCTAATAAAATAATTGTGAAAAAAATTCCTAAAAATAGAAATTTTATTCATAGCGCCTATTTGCTTAAATAATTATGTATTAAAAGGTAACTTTTTAATATAAAAGCCAAGATTATTATTACTGAATAATCAGAAATAATTGTTAGGATGGTCTATCTTTTAATGATGTGCTCCATTCAGTCAGCACAAATATAAATCTGTTCAATTAAAGAAACTATATACCTGAGAACCTAGATAGCATATTCAAAAGCAGAGACATTACTTTGCCGACTAAGGTCCGTCTAGTCAAGGCTATGGTTTTTCCAGTAGTCATGTATGGATGTGAGAGTTGGATTGTAAAGAAGGCTGAGTGCCGAAGAATTGATGTGTTTGAACTGTGGTGTTGGAGAAGACTCTTGAGAGTCCCTTGGACTGCAAGGAGATCCAACCAATCCATTCTGAAGGAGATCAACCCTGGGATTTCTTTGGAAGGAATGATGTGAAAGCTGAAACTCCAGTACTTTGGCCACCTCATGTGAAGAGTTGACTCATTGGAAAAGACTCTGATGCTGGGAGGGACTGGGGAAAGGAGGAGAAGGGAACGACAGAGGATGAGATGGCTGGATGGCATCACTGACTTGATGGCCTTGAGTCTGAGTGAACTCTTGGAGTTGGTGGTGGACAGGGAGGCCTGGTGTGCTGCAATTCATGGGGTCGCAAAGAGTCAAACACGACTGAGTGACTGAATTGAACTGAACTGAACTGATATACCTGAGATTTGACCTAGAAACCAACATTCTGCCAAGGTCTTTGATCAGATCCAGACAGTATTTAGAAATATAGGAAGCTTATTTTAGTTCATATTTCACTGTATTGTTTTGTATTATAGCAAAAAAGATAAAGCACCAAGTTGTAGCCCTTGATTAAAAATCTAGAAATGAACTTATTTAGATTTATGAGTAACTTTGTTCTCATAATATTTTGAGCCATATTCAAGGTTTCATTTTTCTCATACTTCCTCAAACAATACCCAAATGTTCATTCTTTTTGAAACACTGTTAGAATATCGGAATATTTGTTTTCTTTACTATAATCTTTATTACAAACTTTCACTAGAATTATAATGGCTTTCTAAAGTATAGCCTGATTCTTCAACAGTCTTATAAATCAAGAGCCCAGGTGTTTTTCTTTTTATTTTTTTCATGTCTTTCTTAGGAAGGTAACTTCTCAGAACTCTATTAATAAATTAGCTCATATTTGACAGAAACTCTGTTCCTTTTATTTGTATGAAGTTATACATTCTTCAAGATTTATCTTCCTGACGTATTTCTTATTAAAAAGGAAGAAACATGTTTGCCTGTAAAGAACAGCAAAGTAGAGAGAGGATAATTATTTGCATGTGCATTTTTTTATATTAATTTTTGTATCTTGGCTGATATGCCAGCATCTATCAAATGGGAGTTGTAAAATATAATTCCACTTGAACAATTGTTTAGGATAAACAGGAAGACACCAAAATTACTGGAACTTTTTCAATATTAGATTGTTCTATGGAATTTAATCTATCTCTGCTAATAATATTCTTCTGTTGAAAATTCCATAGGAAATATTTTAATGTAGAGACATTAAGGGATATTTCAAAGTAATATTTTATATATATGATACAATGTTTTGATGTTATTGTACTCACTGATTTTGTTTCAGATAGGTCTAAGACTGCTGGCACAAGCATGGTAGTACTTTCTTTTGTCCTTCAGCATCAGAAGCACTTGTTAAAAATATTTATTTTCTACCTCTGCTTACTATGAGAGACTAGAAATAATAGCACTCCAGTAGCAATTAACACACTAGGCACCAGATATTAATTTTTACATATCATTCACTTAAAGTAAAAGTAAGCTTGGCTTCTCAGAAAAGCAATTTCAATCCTCAAGCAGGAAACTACACAATGAACTTGGAACAACTTTTTGTGCCAGAAAATGAAGAGGTACTCAAAGAATGACATAAATCAGTACACAGAAGTCAGCCTGAAGAAGCTCCTGGCTACCAAGTCTGGGACAATTTCAGTGAAAAATAAGTTTTATATTAAAGGATTATAACACATTGATTGGAATTCATTGAATGAAATAAAGAATTTATGAATATTTTTAATATAAATAAATGAATATAAAGAAAGACATATTCTTCCTTATAGTAGAATACCAACTGATAAGTGCAGTAATAACAATGCAGTTAGAAAATCACTATTTGACACATATCTTAAACAGACATATTCTCAAAAGTTCTCCTGCAATATTAATTACAAAGGGAAAAAATAATAAATTTACAGTGGAGAAAACTCTAAGACAGGATCTTAGTTAAATGAATGACCAAAGTTAATGCCATTAGTAATGGAACAAGCCAACCACATGTGATTCTTGATACGATGCACTAAGGAGAAAATTACTTTTGGTATATTTCTGCCAAACATGTGAAAACTCAAATTATGAGAAAACATCAGACAAACCAAAAAGTGAAGAACACTTCAAAAATTACCTAACAAGTAGTCTTCTCAAATCTCAAAGCAAACAAACAAACAAACAAAAAAAACCACTCAAGGTCATGCAACACAAAGAAAGATTCAAAAACTTCCAAATTGAGCTAAAAAGATGTGACCACTTAATGCAACACATGACTTGAGATTTTCTGTTTTTATAATGGAAATTTTAAGGACAATTTGTGAAATCTGAATAAAAGCCATAGATTATATTATAGTATGAATTGTTTAATTTCTTGATTTGAATTTGAAGTTAAATAAAAGAATGTCATTATTCCAAGGAAACACAAAATTTACATATAAAGGGGAGCACTATATCCTCAGGTTTCAACTTATTCTCAATGGTGCAAATATATACACACACACACACACACACACACATATATATATATACACATACTATATTAATGTATGCATATGTGTCTGTACATGCAGAGAGAGCACTGTAAAACAAATACAAGTAAATATTGAAAATATGGGAAACTTGGAAAAGAGCAATTGTTTTCACTGTTTTTGCAAATTTCCTGAAGTCTGAAAACATTTCAAAAATGTAAACTTACAAAATATTTTCTTTCCTATTTTGTTTTGAGGATTCTGGAGTTGTAACAATTTAATTAATTACCATTTACTCTAGAACAGACCTCATAAAGAGACAGTCAACAGGGCTTTTAGCTTGCAGAAATGCTTTCCAGTTAGTTTAGTGTAGTTTAGTTTTGCTTCTGGTGTATATAGAATAAAATAATATAAAATTCATTTCAGTCATTTACAATTATAAAAGTTCATATGTAAAAACAATTTCAAACTCTTCTTGAATACTGGAAAGTTGGAAATGCTAGGTTCACAATTCACAAGAGAAAAACCAATAGTTGAAAAATAATTTCCCCTTTGGTTCTTTGGTTATGCATATGCTTTCCAGTTAATCATATTTTCCACCCCCTCACTTCATTCATTCACTTCTTATATCTAATTTTGCTAAGCATTTGCAATTTGGAGCCAAGTCCCAGAACATAAGAGGCAATATGGAACCTTCTTTGTGCTCTTTTACTAAGGGAAATAAAAAAAATAAGATGGAATTGAAAGATCTGAATGTAAGTTTTAACTATTTGGTATTTCAGGCTACCTATGTAATCTTACAGGAAGCATTTATCTCTTTGGCCTTGGTTTCTGCATTTATGAAATTGGAGTAACAACTCTACAACTATAAATTATTGTAAGGATCAAATGAGATATTGTGTTAGAAAATTCCAAACCATAAATCACTACATAAATCTTGACGGCATTGATAGCAATAAATTCATAAAGAATTCTGACCAATCTAATAAAATATGCATATTTGGAATTTTGAACTCTATTTACAGTGTTTTAATTTAACAAGTATACTCATCATGCAATATGCCTTAAGGAATATCATGTTCTAAGAGATCTAAAAGGTTTACTAATCTCAATAACCACATGGGGTGCTCACAAACTAAATACACAGCTTCAGTTCAGGTCAGTTCAGTTGCATAGTCGTGTCCAACTCTTTGCGACACCATTAACTGCAGCATGCCATGCCTCCCTGTTCATCATTAACTTCCAGAGTTCACTCAGACTCACGTCCATCCTGTCGGTGATGCCATCCAGCCATCTCATCCTCTGTCATCCCCTTCTCCTCCTGTCTCCAATCCCTACCAGCATCAGAGTCTCCTCCAATGAGTCAACTCTTCACATGAGATGGCCTGGCCAAAGTACTGGCGTTTCAGCTTTCGCATCATTCCTTTCAAAGAACACCCAGAACTGATCTCCTTCAGAATGGACTGATTGGAGTCCCTTGCAGTCCAAGGGACTCTCAAGAGTCTTCTCCAACACCACAGTTCAAAAGCATCAATTCTTTGGCCCTCAGCTTTCTTCACAGTCCAACTCTCACATCCATACATGACCACTGGAAAAACCATAGCCTTGACTAGACAGACTTTTGGCTTAATTGTCTTTAAGACAAGAAACTATAAAACTCTTAGAGGAGAACATAGGCAAAACACTCTCTGACATAAATCACAGCAGGATCCTCTGTGATCCACCTCCCAGAATACTGGAAATAAAAGCAAAAATAAACAAATGGGATCTAATTAAAATTAAACGCTTCTGCACAACGAAGGAAACTATAAGCAAGGTGAAAAGACAGCCTTCTGAATGGGAGAAAATAATAGCAAATGAAACAACTGACAAACAACTAATCTCAAAAATATACAAGCAGCTTATGCAGCTCAACTCCAGAAAAATAAATGACCCAATCAAAAAATGGGCCAAAGAACTAAATAGACACTTCTCCAAAGAAGACATACGAATGGCTAACAAACACATGAAAAGATGCTCAACATCACTCATTATCAGAGAAATGCAAATCAAACCACAATGAGGTACCATTTCACACCAGTCAGAATGGCTGCAATCCAAAAGTCAACAAGCAATAAATGCTGGAGAGGGTGTGGAGAAAAGGGAACCCTCTTACACTGTTGGTGGGAATGCAAATTAGTACAGCCACTATGGAGAACAGTGTGGAGATTCCTTAAAAAATTGCAAATAGAACTGCCTTATGATCCAGCGATCCCACTGCTGGGCATACACACCAAGGAAACCAGAATTGAAAGAGACACGTGTACCCCAATGTTCATTGCGGCACTGTTTATAATAGCCAGGACATGGAAGCAACCTAGATGTCCATCAGCAGATGAATGGATAAGAAAGCTGTGGTACATATACACAATGGAGTATTACTCAGCTATTAAAAAGAATACATTTGAATCAGTTCTAATGAGGTGGATGACGCTGGAGCCGATTATACAGAGTGAAGTAAGCCAGAAAGAAAAACACCAATACAGTATACTTACACATATATATGGAATTTAGAATGATGGTAATGATAAACCTGTACGCAAGACAGCAAAAGAGACACAGATGTATAGAACGGCCTTTTGGACTCTGTGGGAGAGGGAGAGGGTGGGATGGGTTGGCAGAGTGGCAGTGTAACATGTGTGATGTCATAAGTGAAACGAATCGCCAGTCTAGGTTTGATGCAGGATGCAGGATGCTTGGGACTGATGCACGGGGATAATCCAGAGAGAAGGTGTGGGGCGGGAGGGGGGAGGTGGGGGTCGGGATTGGGAGTTCATGTACACTCGTGGCTGACTCATGTCAATGTATAGCAAAACGAATACAGTATTGTAAAGCAAAACAAACTAAAAAATAAAAATCAATTAAAAAATAAATCTTAAATTAATAACCAGACTATTACACTAAGAAGAAACTTTCTATTAACACCAGAAATCATGATCCTAAAAGAAAAAAAAATACTGTGAAAATTAGTTTAAATAAATACTATAAGGGTTATGAGACAGGTTGAATTTCAACCAAAGTGTTAATTAAAACACAACCTATGTTGTGCTTTCACATTTCACAATTTCCTCTTCAAGATGCTTCTTTGTTTTAGTCCTAAAAGATTAATTTCTCTTTTCACTTTTAAAGACTTGGAGACTTTTCTTTTGAGAGCATCACAAATGTGATGCTGACATTTTGAACTGATGAGGTTGTTAAGGACCACCTTAAAGATAAGTTTTAATCTATTCTGTAATGGAATAAATTATTTTTTATTGGATAGTTTTCTAATGAGTACTGAGGAAATCAAAATGGTTCTTCCTGCCTTGCTTGTCATTACATCTGTCTTGACCCAAACCTCAAAACTTATCTCTGTAGCAGAAAAATAGTTGCCATAATATTTTCTTATTTGTTAGTTGAAAACAGTCAAAGTAAAAAAAAAATAATTATCATTAATTTATTTCCTAATGAAGTTACCATTTTTATCCATTTATCAAACAGGCTATGCCCTTCATTCCCTAATAAAGCATTTTACTCTTTTATTTGATTTTCATTTATTTCTCTTTTCATTGAACATAAATTATTGAATAGAATTTTTAAAAACTGCAAAAGTTAAGTAAATTAAACACTATTAACTTTTAAAATACATGTTTCTAGGTGTTTTGGTATATGTATATATGCATATAACAACAACTTGTACACAGGAGACAAAGGTATAAATAAACCATTGATGACACTTAAGAGATATGATGTGAAAGTGTTATCAGAGGGAAAGTAGGTAAATGACTTCAGGAAGAAGCCCTGGTTCTCCAAGGCCTTGCATGGGGTGCAGAGTACCTAAAGTTGCAGAGTACCCAACAGGGTGAGACTGAAGTAGTATATTAAGTGGCGGCACATCTGAAAACTTGTAGAGGGCAAGAGTGTTGGATCAGGGGCTAAATCTCATTTACAGTATTAGAACCAGTATAACTAAACCAGGTAGCCAAAGAGATTACTCCTCTTTGTTCAAAAGATCAAGGGATAGATCAGCCTAGCTCCATAGCAGTCCCAGGAATATCTAGTGAACTCTACAGTGATCTAGGATCTTTTTTTCCCTCCAGCTGTCATGAGGTCATATAGGGTAGATCCTTCTCTATTATATGCAGACACCCTGTAAGATAAGAAGAGAAGGGGAAAGAAGTGGTCTGAAAAACTGTCCCTCTAACATAGCAGAACAGAGTAAGTCTCTTCAAGAGACTCTTCAAAATAACTAGAAAGTCTCTTAAAAAATCAAAGTACGATGACAAAAGTAGACTAAATTATCTTTGTAAGGCTTTATTTCCCAACACCTCTGGTTGTACTGTTCATATCATTTTGAAACGATATAATTTTGTAGTGGATAACTATATGAGTTATCCATGCTACTTTCTTTATAATATTTTTTAAAATTTAAATGTATTTATTTTAATTGGAGGCTAATTACTTTACAATATTGTATTGGTTTTACCATACATCAACATGAATCTGCAACGGGTGTACATGTGTTCCCCATCCTGAGCCTCCCTCCCATCTCCCTCCCTGTACCACCCCTCTGGGTCATCACAGTGCACCAGCCCCAAGTATCTTGTATACTGCATCAAACCTGGACTGGTGATTCATTACTTATATGATATTATACATGTTTCAATGCCATTCTCCCAAATCACCCTACGCTCTCCCTCTTCACAGAGTCCAAATGACTGTTCTATACATCTGTGTCTCTTTCGTTTTCTTGCATTCAGGGTTATCATTACCATCTTTCTAAATTCCATATACATGTGCTAGTATACTGTATTGGTGTTTTTCTTTCTGGCTTACTTCACTCTGCATAATAGGCTCCAGTTTCATCCACCTCATTAGAACTGATTCAAACGTATTCTTTTTAATGGCTGAGTAAGGTCCGTCCAGTCAAGGCAATTGATGCTTTTGAACTGTGGTGTTGGAGAAGACTCTTGAGAGTCCCTTGGACTCCAAGGAGATCCAACCAGTCCATTCTGAAGGAGACCAGCCCTGGGATTTCTTTGGAGGGAATGATGCTGAAGCTGAAACTCCAGTACTTTGGCACCTCATGCGAAGAGTTGATCATTGGAAAAGACTCTGATGCTAGAAGGGATTGGGGGCAGGAGGAGAAGGGGATGACAGAGGATGAGATGGCTGGATGGCATCACTGACTCCATGGACGTGAGTCTGAGTGAACTCTGGGAGTTGGTGGTGGACACGGAGGCCTGGCGTGATGCGATTCATGGGGTCGCAAAGAGTCGGACAGGACTGAGGGACTGAATTGAACTGAACTGAACTGAACTGAATACTCCATTGTGTATATGTACCACAGCTTTCTTATCCATTCATCTGCTTATGGACATCTAGGTTGCTTCCATGTCCTAGCTATTATAAACAGTGCTGCAATGAACACTGGGGTACATTTGTCTCTTTCAATTCTGGTTTCCTCAGTGTGTATGCCCAGAAGTGGGACTGCTGGGTCATAAGGCAATTCTATTTCTAGTTTTTTAGTGGCTGTACTTGTTTGCATTCCCATCAACAGTATAAGAGGGTTCCCTTTTCTCCACACCCTCTCCAGAATTTATTGCTTGTAGACTTTTGGATCGCAGCCATTCTGACTGGCACGAAATGATACCTCATTGTGGTTTTGATTTGCATTCCTCTGATAATGAGTGATGTTGAGTATCTTTTCATGTGTTTGTTAGCCATTTATATGTCTTCTTTGGAGAAATGTCTATTTAGTTCTTTGGCCCGTTTTTTTGATTGGGTCATTTATTTTTCTGGAATTGAGCTGCAGGAGTTGCTTGTATATTTTTGAGATTAGTTGTTTGTCAGTTGCTTCATTTGCTATTATTTTCTCCCATTCCGAAGACTGTCTTTTCACCTTGCTTATAGTTTCCTTTGTTGTGCAGAAGCTTTTAATTTTAATTAGGTCCCATTTGTTTATTTTTGCCTTTATTTCCAATATTCTGGGAGGTGGGTCATAGAAGATCCTGCTGTGATTTATGTTGGAGAGTGTTTTGCACATGTTCTCCTCTAGAAGTTTTATAGTTTCTAGTCTTACGTTCAGATATTTAATCCATTTTTAGTCTATTTTTGTGTATGTGTTAGAAAGTGTTCTAGTTTCATTCTTTTACATGTGGTTGACCAGTTTTCCCAGCACCACGTGTTAAAGAGAATATCCTTTCTCCATTGTATATTCTTGCCTCCTTTATCAAAGATAAGGTGTCCATAGGTGTGTGGATTTATCTCTGGGCTTTCTATTTTGTTCCATTGATCTATATTTCTGTCTTTGTGCCAGTACCATACTGTCTTGATGACTGTGGCTTTGTAGTAGAGCCTGAAGAGAGGCAGGTTGATTCCTCCAGATCCATTCTTCTTTCTCAAGATTTCTTTGGCTATTTGAGGTTTTTGTATTTCCATGCAAATTGTGAAATTATTTGTTCTAGCTCTGTGAAAAATACCGTTGGTTGTTTGATAAGGATTGCATTGAATCTATAGATTGCTTTGGGTAGTATACTCATTTTCATTATACTGATTCTTCTGATCCATGAACATGGTATATTTCTCCATCTATTAGTGTCTTCTTTGATTTCTTTCACCAGTGATTTATAGTTTCCTATATATAGGTCTTTAGTTTCTTTAGGTAGATAAATTCCTAAGTATTTTACTCTTTTCATTTCAATGGTGAATGAAATTGTTTCCTTAATTTCTTTTTCTACTTTCTCATTATTAGTGTATAGGAATGCAAGGGATTTCTGTGTGTTGATTTTATATCCTGCAACTTTACTATATTCATTGATTATCTCTAGTAATTTTCTGGTGGAGTCTTTCGGGTTTTCTATGTAGAGGATCATGTCATCTGCAAACAGTGAGAGTTTTACTTCTTTTCCAATTTGGATTCCTTTTATTTCATTTTCTGCTCTGAAAACTTCCAAAACTATGTTGAATGGTAGTGGCAAAAGTGGGCACCCTTGTCTTGTTCCTGACTTTAGGATTTTTCATCATTTTTTCATCAATTTTTCATCATTGAGGATAATGTTTGCTGTGGGTTTGTCATATATGGCTTTTATTATGTTGAAGTGTGTTCCTTCTATTCCTGCTTTCTGGAGAGTTTTGTTAATGTGTAAATTACATTGATTGATTTGCGGATATTGAAGAATCCTTGCATCCTAGGATAAAGCCCACTTGGTCATGGTGTATGATCTTTTTAATGTGTTGTTGGATTCTGATTGCTATAATTTTGTTAAGGATTTTTGCGTTTATGTTCATCAGTCATATTGGCCTATAGTTTTCTTTTTCTGTGGCATCTTTGTCAGGTGTTGTTATTAGGGTGATGGTGGCCTCATATAATGAGTTTGGAAGTTTACCTTCCTCTGCAAATTTATGGAAGAATTTGAGTAGGATAGGTGTTAGCTCTTCTCTAAATTTTTGGTAGAATTCAGCTGTGAAGCTATCTGGACCTGGGCTTTTGTTTGCTGGAAGATTTCTGATTACAGTTTCAATTTCCATGCTTGTGATGGGTCTGTTCAGATTTTCTATTTCTTCCTGGTTCCGTCTGGAAAAGTTGAATTTTTCTAAGAATTTGTCCATTTCTTCCACGTTGTCCATTTTATTGGCATATAATTGCTGATAGTAGTCTCTTATGATCCTTTGTATTTCTGTGTTGTCTGTTGTGATCTCTCCGTTTTCATTTGTAATTTTATTGATTTGATATTTCTCTCTTTGTTTCTTGATGAGTCCGGCTAATGGTTTGTCAATTTTATTTATCCTTTCAAAGAACCAGCTTTTGGCTTTGTTGATTTTTGCTATGGTCTCTTTTGTTTCTTTTGCATTTATTTCTGCCCTTAATTTTAAGGTTTCTTTCCTTCTATTAACCCTGGGGTTCTTCATTTCTTCCTTTTCTAGTAGCTTTAGTTGTAGAGTTAGGTTATTTATTTGACTTTTTTCTTGTTTCTTAAGGTATGCCTATATTGTTATGAACTTTCCCTTAGCAGTGCTTTTACAGTGTTCCGTCGGTTTTGGGTTGTTGTGTTTTCATTTTCATTTGTTTCTATGCATATTCTGATTTCTTTTTTGATTTCTTCTGTGATTTGTTGGTTAATCAGCAGCATTTTGTTCAGCCTCCGTATGTTGGGATTTTTAATATTTTTCTCTGGTAACTGAGATCTAATCTTACTGCATTGTGGTCAGAAAAGATGCTTGGAATGATTTCAATTTTTTTGAATTTACCAAGGCTAGATTTATGGCCCAGGATGTGATCTATCCTGGAGACAGTTCTGTGTGCGCTTGAGAAAAAGGTGAAATTCATTGTTTTGGGGTGCGATGTCCTATAGATATCAATTAGGTCTAACTGGTCTATTGTATCATTTAAAGTTTGTGTTTCCTTGTTAATTTTCATTTAGTTTAGTTGATCTATCCATAGGTGTGAGTTGGGCATTAAAGTCTCCCACTATTACTGTGTTATTGTTAATTTCCCCTTTCATACTTGTTAGCATTTGTCTTACATATTGTGGTGCTCCTATCTTGAACACATATACATTTATAATTGTTATATCTTCTTCGATTGATCCTTTGATCATTATGTAGTGTCCCTCTTTGTCTTTTTTCACAGCCTTTGTTTTAAAGTTTATTTTATTTGATATGAGTATTGCTATTCCTTCTCTCTTGGTCTCTATTTGCATGGAATATCTTTTTTCTAGCCCTTCACTTTCAGTCTGTATGTGTCCCCTGTTTTAAGGTGGATCCTTGTAGACAACATATATAGGGGTCTTGTTTTTGTATCCATTCAACCAGTCTTTGCCTTTGGTTGGGGCATTCAACACAATTACGTTTAAGGTAATTATTAAGTATGATCTCGTTGCCATTTACTTGCTTGTTTTGGGTTCTGGTTTATACACCCTTTCTGTGTTTCCTGTCTAGAGAATATCCTTTAGCATTTGTTGGAGAGCTGGTTTGGTGGTGCTGAATTCTCTCAGCTTTTGCTTGTCTGTAAAGCTTTTGATTTCTCTTTCATATTTGAATGAGATCCTTGCTGGATACAGTAATCAGGGCTGTAGGTTACTTTCTTTCATCACTTTAAGTATGTGTTGCCATTCCCTCTTGACCTGAAGAGTTTCTATTGAAAGATCAGCTGTTATCCTTATGGGAATCCCCTCGTGTGTTATTTGCATTTTTCCCTTGCTGCTTTTAATATTTGTTCTTTGTGTTTGATCTTTGTTAATTTGATTAATATGTGTCTTGGGGTGTTTGCCTTGGGTTTATCCTGTTTGGGACTCTCTGGGTTTTTTGGACTTGGGTGATTATTTCTTTCCCCATTTTAGGGAAGTTTTCAACTATTAACTCCTCAAGTATTTTTTCATGGTCTTTCTTTTTGTCTTCTTCTTCTGGGACTCCTATTATTTGAATGTTGGGGCATTTAATATTGTCCTGGAGGTCTCTGAGATCATCCTCATTTCTTTTAATTCATTTTAATTTTTTCCTCTCTGATTCATTTATTTCTATCATTCTATCTTCTATGTCACTAATCCTATCTTCTGCCTCCTTATTCTACTATTTGTTGCCTCCAGAGTGTTTTTGATCTCATTTATTACATTATTCATTATATATTGACTCTTTTTTAATTTTTTCTATGTCCTTGTTAAACCTTTCTTGCCTTTTCTCAATCCTTGTCTCTGGGTTATTTGTCTGTGATTCCATGTTGATTTCAAGCTCTTGGATCATTTTCATTATCTTTTTTCAGAATTCTTTATCAAGTAGATTCCCTATCTCTTCCTCTTTGATTTGGTTTAGTGGGTATTTATCCTGTTCCTTTACCTGATAGGTATTCCTCTGTCTCTTCATCTTGATTATATTGCTGAGTTTGGGGTGGCCTTTCTGTATTCTGGCAGTTTGTGGAGTTCTCTTTATTGTGGAGTTTCCTCACTGTGGGTGGGGTTGTATTGGTGGCTTGTCAAGGTTTCCTGGTTAGGGAAGCTTGTGTCAGTGTTCTGGTGCCTGGAACTGGATTTCTTCTCTCTGGAGTGCAATGAAGTGTCCAGTAATGAGTTATGAGATGTCAGTCGGTTTGGAATAACTTTGGGCAGCCTACATATTGAAGTTCAGGGCTGTGTTCCTGTGTTGCTGGAGAATTTGCGTGCTATGTCTTTCTCTGGAACTTGTTGGCCCTTGGGTGGTGCTTGGTTTCTGTGTAGTATGGAAGCATTTGATGAGCTCCTGTCAGTTAATGTTCCCTGGAGCCAGGAGTTCTCTGGTGTTCTCAGGATTTAGACTTAAGCCTCCTGCTTTTGGTTTTCAGTCTTATTTTTACAGTAATCTCAAGACTTCTGCATCTATACAGCATCATTGATAAAACATCTAGGTTAAAGGCGAAAACTTTCTCCACAGTGAGGGACACCCAGAGATGTTCACAGAATTACAGGGAGAAGAGAAGAGGGAGGAAGGTGTTAGAGGTGACCCAAATGAGATGAGGTGGAATCAAAAGAGGAGAGAGCAAGCTAAACAGTAATCACTTCCTTATGTGCACTCCACAGTCTGGACTGCTCAGAGATGTTCACGGAGTTATACAGAGAAGAGAAGAGGGAGGAAGGAGACAGAGGTGACCAGGAGGATAAAGGGGGGAATCAAAAGGAGAGAGACTGATCCAGCCAGTAATCAGTTCCCTAAGTGTTCTCCACCGTCTGGAACCCACAAAGAGATTCACAGAGTTGGATAGAGAAGAGAAGGGGGAGGGAGGAGATAGAGGCGACCTGGTGGAGAAAAAGGAGAGTCTGAAGGGGGAGAGAGCAGTCAAGCCAGTAATCTTGCTCCGAGGTAAAAATAGGTACTGAAGATTGTGTTCTTAAAGGTACAAATTGATAACAAATACCAAAAAGCAAAGATTAGAAATCTAGATTAGAGGTTGGATTTTCAAAAATACAATATTAAAGAAAAGAAAAAAGTCACAAAAATTATTAAAATATATATATATGAAGTTTGCTTTAAAAATAAGGTTTTTTTTTTGCAAAGTAATAGTAGGTTATAAAAATGAAAATTAAAGGAGTAATAAAAATTAAAAAAAAAGAATGATCTTAAAAATAATGAAAATCTATCTAGGACTTTTTCTGGTGTTATTGAGGACAAGGTGGTATCAGTTCATTTTCAGATAGTTCCTTGGTCTAGCTTACATTTCTCAAGATCAATAGGCCCCTTCCTATGTAGTCGATACTAACTACAGGTTTTAATCTATTGCATCTGTCACTTCCAAGGCGGTTCCCTCTGTTTTAGCTTCTTCTGTTTGCTGGTCTGTTCAGTGTCTGATTTCTGCTCTGACACAAGGGAGGTGGTGGTGGACACTTTTTTAGGCTCACTTGTTCTTTCGTGCTGTGGGGAGGGAGGGACGCTGCAAACAAATAACACTGGTGTATGCTTGCAGTGTCTCAGCCACATTGGGCCTTCCCCCGCTCACGGCGCATGTGCCCTCCATGCCCACTCTGCTCAGGCTCTATGTTATTCCGAACCATCCAAGGCCGGCTCTGGGCTGCACGCACCTCCTTGGTCTAAGCCGCTCAGGTTCAGGCACTTAGGAAGTGCAGACTCGGTTGGGCCTACGTTTTGTGCCCTTCCCAGGTCCGAGCAGCTCAGGTGACGAGGTGTTTGGCAAGCGCGGTTGCTGTGACTTATGGCCTCCCTTGTCCCTGCCACTCAGTTTTCTGGGTGTGCAACCGGTGCACCTTCTCAGGTGGATGTTGATTGTCCAGAACCCAAGAAGTCTTAGTTAGCAAAGAAGCCTGCTTGCAGTTTGGTAAATAATGTCTCTCTGGGGCTGTGATTGTCCCCTTCTGGCTCTGGCTGCCTGTCGCCGGAAGGGGATGGTCTGCAGCGGGCTAGCTCTGTTCAGTCCTTTGTTTTGTGATTGGTCCTGGCTGTGTCTTAGGGTTAGGGCTTTTCTCGTGGCAACTATCCCACAGTCTGTTTTGCTGGCTCAAGTAAGTTCGCTCAGATTGCCCTGTCTGCACCTCCCTGCCCAGCCCCTGCTTGCTAGTGGTGGGTGCAGGTGTCTGCGCTGCTTCTCCACTGGGGAAGTTACCATTGGGCATGTAATCTGTGGGTTTTAATTATTTATTTATTTTTCCTCCCAGTTATGATGCCCTCTGTGGTTCCAAGGCTCACCACAGACTCAGCAGTGAGAGTGTTTCTTGGTGTTTGGAAACTTCTCTCTTTTTAAGACTCCCTTCCCAGGATGGAGCTCCATCCCTCCTCTTTTGTCTCTTTTTTTGTCTTTTTAATTTTTTCCTACCTCCTTTTGAAGACAATAGGCTGTTTTTCTGAGTGCCTGATGTCCTCTGCCGGCATTCAGAAGTAGTTTTGTGGAATTTACTCAGCGTTTAAATGTTCTTTTGATGAATTTGTGGGGGAGAAAGTTGTTTCCCTGTCCTATTCCTCTGCCATCTTAGGACTGCCCCCGCTACTTTCTTTAATATGCATCACTGAATGACTCATGTTAGCATGTCATCATAATCAAGTCCAAACTGTTTAGAACGTTCCTGAAAATGTGATGGCACACATGATGTTATTTCTTCTACATCATAAAAATTGGTCACTTGGCCCTAAAACATGAATAATCTCTTTGTATAAATTAAAAAAAACAAAACCCTCTATTTTTAAGACCCTCTCTGCATTCCAGTGAGGAATCAAGAGCTTCTGAATTACAATTATATGCCTTCTGAAAAATAAAACTTATTTGGAACTAAAGCCCTGTTCTACAGACATTTGGGTCTTCTCTCTGAGGGGAAGTATTAAGCCTACTTATTATTTATATGAACGATCTATTCCCAGAAGGAGAAGAAGGCACTTTTTCAAAGCTAAAGCAAGCTCTTCTTAGGTTTTAACAACCGCAAGCACCTCAACAAATTCAACTATTTAATAAATTTCATTTTTACATTATTATAAGACAAAGCACCATTTTGTTGCAGTTTGGGATTATTAACATTTTATAACATGAGTATCATTTATATGTTCTTGTCTATTCTTGCTTCCACTAATTGAAGAAAATTTAATATAGGAAAGTTATTCTCCGTATAACAAGAATCCTGCATCACAAATGTACCTGAGTTCTACATGTTTATTATGATTCCATTTATTTAACTCAATGCAAACCCTGCAGAACGATTTAGAGATACATTGCTAGATACAACTCTGAACTTCCTGGAGCTCATATTCTAGTCAAGCAAACATATATGTATTTACACACACACACACACACACACATGTATTTAATGAGAACATTCTACTCATGCTAATGATGTATTATGTAATGTGCACCAAACTTTTCACTGAAAAAATATTGGAAAATATGTTTTAAAAATATATTTGAAGACATAGAAATGTGACAGTGTGATGAAAACTATAAAGCAATGAAGTAAGGGAAAGAAACAAAATTAGCATTTTTTGACTTAGCATTTGGAACATCTTTTCTGCAAGGGACATCTGCCATATCCTGAAGAGGCAGATGAGAGGCTGACATACTGAGTGCTATTGTGGCAGGCTCCTGGGGCTGAAGGACACACTGGAATCCAGGTTTTCTAAAACCTTATATTTTGTGTTGAGATCATAAAAGTACTGTATCTTAAAAGAGAGGTCAGTAAGCATCTTCTGTGAAGGGCAAGGTAGGAAGTATTTTAGGTTTTGTAAGACATACTATCTGTACCAACTACTTAGTTCTGCTTTTCTAGCAGAAAAGCCATCACTGACTATACATAAATAGATAGACATCACTCTGTTTCAATAAAATCTTATTTATACAAACAAGCAGCTGGTAAGATATGAACAATATCTGAAGTGTGAGTTTGGCCACAAAGAAGAGGTGAACGAGAAATATACCAGGCTGAAAAGAAAATAGAACTTAACTTCAAATTATATTATTTTTAAATAACAGAATTAAAGTAAGAATGGATTTCTTACATACCTGTCTATCTTTAAAGATCAGTCCTAAATCATGACAAATGGAAGATAATAATACCTTGACCTTAAATTATTTCTAGTATTTTTCATATAATACCTCACAGTCAACTGAAAGAAAAACACAGTCCTACCAGAAGATAAAATAAGAAAGAAAGCAATTTCACAAAAATCTCAATTTTTTTTTTAGAACACGATGAATTTAGTTTAAAATTTGTGTAGAAATGTAAAAGACTAAAGAGAGAAAAAAGACTTCTGAAAAAGAAGTATAGGGAAGGACACATTCTCTACTAAATATTTTTATTTTTTTGGCCGTATTGCATGGCAGGTGGGATCTTAGTTCCAGACCAGGGATCAACCTGCACCCCCTGCACTGGAAGCACAGAGTCTTAAACACTGTACCTCCAGGGAAGTCCCTATTAAATGTTATGTTTATAATCAAATATTGGCTAAGGTCCAGATCAAGATGATAGAGTAGGAAGATCCTGAGCTTACCTCCTCCCTTGGCCACTGCCTATCAAAATGGCAACTGCACATAGAGCAATGATCTCTGCAAACAACCTAAAGACTAGGAGAACAGATTTTCTACAACTCAGTATATAAGAAAAGATCACACCAGTATCTGTAGCAGGGGATAGAGATGCAATCTAGTTGGAATACTCCATCCCCAGTGTGACAACCCACAAGCAAGAGGGACATCACAACTGAGGAGATCCCCTCTAAGCCTGAGGAGGACTCTGAGCCCCTAGTGGTCTCCTTATCCCAGGACACTTGTACCAAGATGGGCCACCATAACATCTGACTTTGAAAATCAGCAAGGCATATGTCCAGGAGAGCTAGAGAACTGTGGGGAACCAAGACTCCGCACTTGAAGGGTTGCACATAAGCCCACTTGACCCAAATTCTTGCATAAAAGTAGCAGATAAAGCATTCTGGGTCATATGAGATTTATCGACTAATTGAAGAGTGTCCCCCTCGCTCCTCCCTCCCCGTACCATCCCTCTGGGTCGTCCCAGTGCACCAGCCCCACCCCCACCAAAAAAAGCACAATCTTTTCAAATGCACATGAAACATTCTCTAGTGAAGACAGAAAACAGTTCAATGAACTTAGAAGTTTGAATCACTGCATCCTTCTCAAACCACAAAAGTTTGAGACTGGAGCTTCCCAGGTGCTAAAGTGAAGAATCTGCCCGCCAATGCAGGAGACACATGAGATGTGTGTTTGATCCCTGGGTCAGGCAGATCTCCTGGAAAGAAAATGGTACTCCACTCCAGTATTCTTGCCTGGAAAATTCCATGGACAGAGGAGCCTGCCGGGCTACAGTCTTTGGAGTCACAAAAAGTTGGCCACAACTGAGCACACACACAAAAATCAGTTACAAGAATAAAACTAGAAAAAAACCCCACAAACATGCTGGGGCTAAACAATTTGCTTCTAATCAACGACTAGGTCAGTGAATAATTCAAAGAAGAAATAAAAAAAAAATACCTGGAGACAAATGAAAACACAACTATCCCAGAATAATGGGACACAGCAAAAGTAGTTATAAAAAGAGAAGTTCAAAGCAATATATTCCTACTTCAGGAAACAAGACAGATTTCAAATCAGCAGTCCAATCTTACACCTAGAGAAACTAGAAAAAGAATAAAAGAAAAACACAATATTAGTAGAAAAAGGAAATAATAAAGGTGAGAGCAGAAATAAGTGAAATAGAGACTAAAAAAATAGAAAAGATCAATGATACTAAAAACTGGTTCTTTGAAAAGATAAACAAAATTGATAAACCTTTAGACAAACTCATGAAAAAAATAGAGGGCCCAAATGAATAAAATCAAAATGGAAAAGTTCCAGCCCAAAACACAGATATAGAAAGAATAATAAATGATTAAAATAAAGAATTATGCACCAACAAACTGGAGAATATAGAAGAAATGGGCAAATTTCTAAAAAGACATAATCTCAATGAATGAATCAGAAAGAGACAGAAAATCTGAACAGATTAATCACTACTAATGAAACTGAACCAGTAATTTGAAAAATTTCCAACAAGCAAGACTTCAGGACTAGACAGCTTCATCAATAAACTTAAGAGTTAATACCAATCCTTCTCAAAGTATTTTTTTTTAAAATCTGACGTGATTCTACAAGGCTGGAATACCCGATATCAAAACCAGATAAAGAGACTACAAAATCATAAAATTACAGGCCAATATCACTTATGAACATACATGCAATACACACACACATGCACGTACACACAAACTGAAATATTATTCAGCTGTAAAAATAAAAGAAGAAAATCTTCACATTTGGAATTACAAGGATGGATTTATAAGGCCTTATGATAAGAGATAAGTGAAATAAGCCAGATAAAAACAAATACTAGTGATTTCACAGATATATAGCATCTAAAAAAAAAAAACTGAAACAAACAAAACAGAAGAGCAAACATGGATACAAAGAACACACTGGCGATTGTCCAAGGACAGTGGAGTTTGAATTGGGCAAAATAGGTGAAGGGGATTAAGTTGTGATATAACCTTTTAATCATAAGATAAATGTCATGGAGAGTAACATACAGCATTTAAAATATTATCAATAATATTATAATAACTGTGAATGTCTATGGTGACAGCTGGCTTATGAGACTTATTGTGGTAATACATTCATAAATTATATAAATATTAAATCATTATGTTGTACACTTGAAGCTAACATAATATTGTATGTTGATTATACTTTAATAAAAATGCAATGGAATTTTTTAAATTAAAAAAATAAAATATAGTATTTAAGAGTGTTTATTGAAGCAATGTTAGACAAATAGGCCAGTGACACAAAATAAAAAGTCCAGAAAGAGATTTATATATATTGATGAATCCTTTGTTGCTAGGGAGATTCTGGAATATATATGATAATCTCAAGAAAATGAATTTCACATGAATTATAGCACAAAATGAAAATGGAAGGATAAAGAATTTCCTCAAATATGTGAATATCATGATTTGTGAGAGTAAATATTTCTTTAAAAGATATGAAAAGTACTATCCTCAGAGAAGATGTTTGAAAAATTGAACCATTGTGTGCAATTGCATGAAATTGATACCTTTTCACCATTTTTGAGAACAGACAATTCAATTTCATAAGGCAATGTGTGTTACAATTAAGGTCGCATTTTTATCAACATATATTGTTAAAACAACAACAAAAAAACACTACAGAATAAATAAAACTTAGAAATGTCTCATACTTAACATAAATAATAAGCAAAGTTTGAACATCCCAAGAACTAATTGGAAAAGAAACTTGCACAAACACTTCAAAAAATGTATCCACATGGCCAATTTTATGACAGATATAAAATATGATCAAATTGATTAGTCATCAAGAAAAGGCATATTAAAAACCATTGAGGACCTCCCCTTAAGGTCCACTGACAAAATAATATGTGTATGTGTGTGTGTGTGTGTGTGTGTATATATATAATTTTAGAAGCACAATGAAATATCACTCCATACCCTAGAAGAATGTCTAAAATATAAAATATTGGCAAGGCTTTGGGACAATGGAAACTCCTATATATTGCTGTGAAATTTAAATCATTACATCCACATTGAAAAATAACTAACCAGAATAAATGTCTACTTTATGACAATGAAAAATCCATTGTTAGTTTCTACCAAAATAAATGCATGAAATATACACTAAGAGATATGTATAAGTATGTCATAGCACCATTATAGGTAATAAAAACTAAAAATATTAAAGATAGAAGATTCAATGTTTATATTAATAAGAAAGGCCTAATTATACAACTGCATAGAAGAATTACACATATAGAATGAGAAGTGAAAAATAAGCACAAATAAAATAAATCTATGGTTGAAAAGTTTAAAACAGTCATACCTTAACTATGTTTTAAAAGGAAAAGCGAGTACCTGAGGTTGATGGAGAGGTATCTGTTGAGATAAGGCATGCTGGGTGGATGCTCAGTGATGTCCATAATGTTCTCTTTCTTGATGGTGGTGGTTATATAAGTGTTTATTTTTATGACTTTCCTTTGAACTGTACATTAATGCTTTGTTTCTTGTTTTTTATTTGTATGTGTGCTACAATGCAAGTTTAAATTTAATTATACACATCATCCAATGATTCAGCAACTACAGTGATAATTTTATGCAGTTCTATGAAGTTTCATGACAAGTGTTACATCTGAAACAAGGAAAATTTACCTTGTCTGAAGGTTATAGAAGACTGAATCCTTAAAGGTTAATAAGAATTGTTGTTCAGTCACCAAGTTGTGTCTGACTTTTTGTGACCCCATTGACTGCAGCTCTCTGTCCCACACCATCTCCAGGAGTTTGCTCAAATTCATGTCCATTGAGTTGGTGGTGCCACTCAACCATCTCATCCTCTGTCACCCTCTTCCCTTTTGCCTTCAATCTTTCCCATCATAGGGTCTTTTCCAGTGAGTCAGATCTTAGCATCAGGTGGACAAAGTATTGGCGCTTCAGCTTCAGTATCAGTCCTTCCAATGAATATTTGGGATTGATTTCCTTTAGGATTGACTGGTTTGAGCTCCTTACTGTCCAAGGGACTCTCAAGAGTCTTCTCCAGCACCACATTTTGGAGGCATCAATTCTTCAGTGCTCTGCCTTTTCTGTGGTCCAGCTCTCACATCCATACATGGCTAGTGGAAAGAGCAAAGCTTTGACTATATGGATATTTGTTGGCAAAATGATGTCTTTGCCTTTTAATACACTGTCTAGGTTTGTCATAGCTTTCCTTCCAAAAAGTAATCACCTTCTAATTTTATGGCTGCAGTCCCATCTGCAGTTATTTTAACAAGAGTCATTATAGTAATTAGAGAGGTTAAGTAGAGAAGATAAGAGTGTAATCTAGACATATGATAAAATGTATGGCAGGTATGGGGCTTCCCTGGTGGTTCAGTGGTAAAAGAATCTGCCTGTCAATGCAGGAGTCACAGGAGACATGAGTTCAATCCCTGGGTTGGGAGACATTCCAATATTCTTTTCTGGAGAATTCTATGGACAGAGGAGCCTGGAGGGCTCCATGTGATTGCAAGGAGTTGAACACCAATTAGCAACAACAGCAACAACATGGCATGTATGACACATTTAAGGCCATATAGCTGAGACATAGTGAGTTAGAGAGATGTTTGCCATTATGTTTCAGGGAAGTCAGAGGCCAGGCAGGTCAGGCAAAGTATTGTAGACCATGGTGAAATTATTTTTAACAATCATTTTCTAAATTGAAAATTAGGGAAAATTTTTACAACAAAGAACATGAGGACATTTGTATTTTTAAAAGATGACTGGTGGTCTTGTGTGGACCAATAAAAATGAGGCAAGAAAGCAAGCATGAAGACAGACTCATTAGATTATCTTAATCATGCAGGTGAAGTGATGATCACTTTTGTCATTGTGAGGCGTGAGCTTGGCAAGTAATTAAGATGTGCCTTAGTTTAGCTGGCAGTTTTTTAAAAAAATTATACATGCTATTCATGCTTACCTTTGGCTCAGATGGTAAAGAATCTGTCTGCAATACAGGAGACTTGGGTTTGATCCCTGGGTCAGGAGGATTCCCCAAACAAGGGAATGGCTAGCCACTCCAGTATTTTTGCCTGGAAAATTCAATGGACAGAGGAGTCTGGCAGGCTACAGACCATGCAGTCATGAAAAGTTGGACACGACTGAACTGATTGAGCATGTGTGCACTCTGTAGCTAGGATTCATTCAATGATATGCTGGAGCTTCTATTGACTGCTCTGGTTTTTACATTTTCCTTTGCTGTTGGTATATGCTGCCTGTGAGTTTGGATATGTATTTAAATGTTGGTTACTGTATTTTATCCAACATTTCATGGTATTTTATAATGGAAATGTTTTCAGGTTAACATGATTCCTTTGTTACCCCAGGATCCTATGTATTGCATATAGGAGATGTCCAGTACTGGTTAGTAGAACACTTGCATTTGCTTTCTATGTTTCCTTCCTTTGTAACTAGTTTTTATTTGTTTGTTTAAAATTCTTTTGTAAACAACAATTCAGTTCAATTATAATTTTCCATTCATCTGGGAAATCAGATGTTTGTAACTTAGTATTTTATGTATAGGGATGAGCTTTTTATTGACTGCTAACATTGCAAAGATCCAGATTTTCAGTGATCTTGTTTTCATTCCTATTTCTATGTTGGTTTTTTACTAGAAAGGAGTAACATATTTCTAGGTTTTCTATGGTAAAAGGTAATGAAATATTTGGAGAATTTATGAGGCAAAAAGGAAAACATTCATGTTATGAATGAATTTATGTTTTATCTTCATATTGATTCAAACTCTAAGTATACTTTATATTTTAACCTTAATTTCTCCCAGCATAGAGCTTGAGAAAAAGGTTTATTTGGAAACAGCTTATTTGCAAATGACATTCAGTGTCTGGGCTAAGAAACAAAGGGTGGAATCAGGGAAAAAGGAAGGTATGTATCAATATTAAAGGTTAAACAATAGGTAACTGATTGCCTGATAACATGAAATATCTCTTAGATCAGGTTTTTCTGAAGAGAAAGAAAGCAGCATTTATCTTAGCTCCTGTCTTCCTTGGTCAAGAGTTGATGCAAGTGGTTTTAAATATCCCCCACTCCTCCACTTCTTGGAAGGTTGTGCCTATTTGACTTATTGGGAATGAGTTTCCTACATTCCTTATCATTCAAATACTCAAAACGTGAGACAAGGAGAGGTTTACTACACAACAGAATTTCAAAAAGTGCCAAAAAATAAAATGTTCTGCTAAGTGATATTGTTTGTTTTGTGGCAAATTGTTTTAAAACAAGGTTCTGTATTAGTTTTCTCTTTGTATCCCACAGTTACATATTGCATTAGCAGCAATGTAATTTTTGGCTTGCATATATGATATCATTTTTTGATAGGAGGACTTTTTTTTTTTTTTGCCATTTCCTACCATTCTTCCTCTAAACTTTCATCTGTATTTCAAGGCAGTGGTCAGCATTGTAAGCTATAGCTACTGTTAACAAATTTCCAACTACATTTGTTTGCATGTGAGTTGATTAATACACAAATACATATAAGATGTACTCTATATATTTGATAATACATAAAATACTAGAAAAAAATGTATACTACATAGATAAATACATATTTGTATATATTTGGAAAACATATTGTGTGGAATGAAACTACTAATGTTAAAGATTACCTAAATAATTACTTAATTATACTTTTTTTGCTCAGTCGTGTCCGACTTTTTGCAACCCCGTGGACTGTAGCCCACCAGGCTCCTCCGTCCATGGGATTTTCCAGGCAAGAGTACTGGAGTGGGTTGCCATTTCCTTCTCCAGGGGATCTTCCTGACCCAGGGATCAAACCCGAGTCTCCTGCATCGCAGGCAAAGGCTTTAACCTCTGAGCCACCAGGGAAGCCCAAAGATTACCTAGGGTTAAGAATTGATGTGGTTGTTGTTAGTCACCAAGTCATGTCCCACTCTGAGACTTCATGAACTGCAGCACACCAGGCTCCTCTGTCCTCCACTATCTCCTGGAGTTTGTCCAAATTCATGTCCATTGAGTTGGTGATGCTGTCTAACCACCTCATCCTCTGTCACCCCTTTCTCCTCCTACCCTCAATCTTTCCTAGCATCACTGGGACTTTTCCAGTGAGCCCACACTTCCCATCAGGTGGCCAAAGTATTGGAGCTTTGGCTTCAGCACCAGTCCTTCCAATGAATATTTAGAGTTGATTTTCTTTAAGATTGACTAGTTTGATTTCCCTGCATCCAAGGGGCTCTCAAGAGTCCTCTCCAGCACCACGATTTCAAAGCATTGATTCTTTGGATCTCAGTCTTCTTTATGGTCCAACTCTCACATTCATATAAAAACAAAACAAAACACATTGCTTTGACTATGTGGATCTTCATCGGCAAAGTGATTTCTCTGCTTTTCAATATGGTGTCTAGTTTTGTCATAGTTTTCCTTCCAAGGAGCATGTGTCTTTTAATTTCATGGCTGCATTCAGCATCCGCAGTGATTTTACAGCCCAAGAAAATAAAATCTGTCACTGCTTCACTCTTCCTCCTTCTATATGCCATGAAGTGATGGGACTGGATGGCATGATCTTCGTTTTTGCATGTTGAGTTTCAAGTCAACTTTCTCACTCTCTTCTTTTACCCTCACTGAGAAGCTTTTTATTTCCTCTTCATTATCTGTTATTAGAGTGATATCATCTGCATATATGAGTTTGTTGATATTTCTGCCAGCAATCTTGATTCCAGCTTGTGCTTCATCCAGCCTGGCATTTCAAATGATGTACTCTTCTTCATAGAAGTTAAATAAGCAGGGTGACAATACATAATCATGTCAAACTTCTTTCCTAATTTTGAACCAGTCTGTTGTTCCATATCTGGTTCTAGTTGTTGTCTTGACCCAATACAGGTTTCTCAGGAGATAGGTAAGATGTTCTGGTACTCCCATCACTTTAAGAATTTTCAGTTTGTTGTAATTCACTCAGTGAAAGGCTTAAGCATAGTCAATGAAGCAGAAGTAGATGTTTTTCTGGAACTCCCTTGCTTTCTCCAGCAAATGTTAGCATTTGATCTCTGGTTCCTCTGCTTTTTCTAAACCCAACTTATACATTTGAAAGTTTTCAGTTCACGTACTGCTGAAGGCTAGCTTGAAGGCCTTTGAGCATAACCTTGCTAGCATGTGAAATGAGTGCAATGATATGATAGTTTGAACATTTTTTGGCATTGCCTTTCTTTGGAATTGGAGTAAAAACTGACTTTTTCCAGTCCTGTGGCCACGGCTGAGTTTTCCAAATTTGCTGACATATTGAGTACAGCACTTTAATAGCATCATCTATAGGACTTGAAATAGTTCAGCTGGAATTCTAGCACAGCCACTAGCTTTGTTTGTAGAAATGTTTCCTAAGGCCTACTTGACTTTATACTCCAGGAAGTCCGACTATAAGTGAGTAACCACAGCTTCTTGGTCATTTGGGTCACTAAGACTTTTCTTGTATAGTTCTGTGTATTCTTGCCGCCTCTTCTTAATCTCTTCTGCTACTGTTAGGTTGTTACCATTTCTAACAACAAATGGTTGTTACCATCTCTTTACTGTGCCCATCCTTGCATGAAATGTTCTCTTGATATCGCCAATTTTCTTAAAGAGATCTCTAGTCTTTCCCATTCTATTGTGTTCCTCTACTTCTTTGCATTGCTCATTTAAGAAGGCTTTCTTATCTCTCCTTTCTATTCTTTGTAATTCTGCATTCATTTGGTATATCTTCCCCCTTCTCCCTTGTCGTTTGCTTGTCTTCTTTCCTCAGCTATTTGTAGGGACTCATCAGACAAACACTTTGATTTCTTGCATTTCTTTTTCTTTGGGATGGTTTTGGTCACTGCCTCCTGTAGAATGTTATGAACCTCAGTCCATAGTTCTTCACTATGGCTCTCTGTCTATCAGATGTAATCCCTTGGATCTCTCATTTCCTGTGTATAATCATAAGGGATTGTTTTAGATCATAACTGAATGGCTCTGTGGTTTTTCTTACTTTTTTCAATTTAAGCCTAAAATTTACAATGAGAGTTTTATGATCTGAGCCATAGTCAGCTCCAAGTCTTTCTCTCGTTCTTTCTTTCTTCTTTTTTTTTTCTTTTTGCTGACTGTACAGTGCTTATCCCTCCTTGGCTGCAAAAAACATAATCTATCTGATTTCAGTATTGACCATCTAGTGATGTCCACGTGTACAGTCGTCTCTTGGAGTTGTTGGAAAAGGGTGTTTGCTATGATCAGCATATTCTCTTGACAGAACTCTATTAACCTTTGCTCTGCTTCATTTTTCACTTCAAGGCTAAACTTGCCTGTTTTTCTGGGCACCTTTTGACTTCCTACTTTTGCATTCAAATCCCCTGTGATGAAAAGAACGTCTTTTTTTTTTGGTGTTGGTTCTAGATGGTTTAGTAGGTCTTCATGGAACCAGTCAATTTCAGCTTCTTTGGCATTAGTGGATGGGGCATAGACTTGGATTACTGTGCTGCTGTTTGGTTTGCCTTGGAAATGAACCAAGGTCATTCTGTCATTTTGATGTTACACCCAAGTACTGCATGTAATGTGGATTTTTATATGTGGATTTTTTTCAATAATTTTCACTTTACAGATCAAACTTCAAGGGAATGGCAATGTTCACACAGAGATCACAAAATTGGAATTAAAAAATCTGAAGTTTCAGTTCTGATTCTATCCAAAACTGCTTCAGTTTCCTTCCTTTCGGTGAGTCATTTATCCGTTCTTTTGTTTCTGAGGTAGAGACAACAACATATGGACTTTCTTCTGCACCAGGTTGTGCCCCTAACCCTGCAATGTTCAAGAGGCAACTGTAATTGCATTATTCTTTATGCATATAAAATTTGACTTCTGGAAATTACTTGTGTTTACTTTTCCAGTTAAAAAAAACTATTATCAGAGAAATGCAAATCAAAACCACAATGAGGTACCATTTCACACCAGTCAGAATGGCTGCAATCCAAAAGTCAACAAGCAATAAATGCTGGAGAGGGAGTGGAGAAAAGGGAACCCTCTTACAGTGTTGGTGGGAATGCAAATTAGTACAGCCACTATGGAGAACAGTGTGGAGATTCCTTAAAAAATTGCAAATAGAAATGCCTTATGATCCAGCGATCCCACTGCTGGGCATCCACACCAAGGAAAGTGTACCCCAATGTTCATTGCGGCACTGTTTATAATAGCCAGGACACGGAAGCAACCTAGATGTCCATCAGCAGATGAATGGATAATAAAGCTGTGGTACATATACACAATGGAGTATTACTCAGCTATTAAAAAGAATACATTTGAATCAGTTCTAATGAGGTGGATGACACTGGAGCTGATTACACAGAGTGAAGTAAGCCAGAAAGAAAAACACCAATACAGTATACTTACACATATATATGGAATTTAGAATGATGGTAATGATAAACCTGTACGCAAGACAGCAAAAGAGACACAGAGNCTGTGGTACATATACACAATGGAGTATTACTCAGCTATTAAAAAGAATACATTTGAATCAGTTCTAATGAGGTGGATGACACTGGAGCTGATTACACAGAGTGAAGTAAGCCAGAAAGAAAAACACCAATACAGTATACTTACACATATATATGGAATTTAGAATGATGGTAATGATAAACCTGTACGCAAGACAGCAAAAGAGACACAGAGGTATAGAATGGCCTTTTGGACTCTGTAGGAGAGGGAGAGGGTGGGATGGGTTGGCAGAGTGGCAGTGTAACATGTGTGATATCATAAGTGAAATGAATCACCAGTCCAGGTTTGATGCAGGAAGCAGGATGCTTGGGACTGATGCACGGGGATAATCCAGAGAGAGGGTGTGGGGCAGGAGGGGGGAGGTGGAGGTCGGGATTGGGAGTTCATGTACACTCGTGGCTGATTCATGTCGATGTGTAGCAAAACGAATACAGTATTGTAAAGCAAAACAAACTAAAAAAAAATAAAAATTAATTAAATAAAAAAACTATAAAAGGAAAAAGTTTATATGAAAAAGAAGACATGGAAGTTAAAAATAAAATTACACCTTTTTTGTATTTGGTATTTTTGTTTTGCTTCAGATGAAACAATGTTCCATGGAGCTATGATTAAAATTAGAAGATTCATAAGACCTTGAGTGTGTTGTGTAGTGGCCTTCTTAAGCTTTAGTAATGTACATATCTCTTTAAAAAAATAGATGAGGAGGGGTGGGATGGGAGAGGGTAAGACAGAGATTCAACAGGAGGAGATATACAAATAGCTCTTTCATACTGTTGTACAGTAGAAACTAATACAACATTATAAATTGATTATACTCCAATTATTTTTGAAAAACAAAATGGAAAATTTGCAATATCTAGGTACAATACCTAGATAACATATTCAAAAGCAGAGACATTACTTTGCTGACTAAGGTCCGTCTAGTCAAGGCTATAGTTTTTCCAGTGGTCATGTATGGATGTGAGAGTTGGACTGTGAGGAAGGCTGAGCGCCAAAGAATTGATGCTTTTGAACTGTGGTGTTGGAGAAGACTCTTGAGAGTCCCTTGGACTGCAAGGAGATCCAACCAGGCCATTCTGAAGGAGATCAACCCTGGGATTTCTTTGGAAGGAATGATGCTAAAGCTGAAACTCCAGTACTTTGGCCACCTCATGTGAAGAGTCGACTCATTGGAAAAGACTTTGGTGCTGGGAGGGATTGGGGGCAGGAGGAGAAGGGGATGACAGAGGATGAGATGGCTGGATGGCATCACTGTTGATGGATGCGAGTCTGAGTGAACTCTGGGAGTTGGTGATGGACAGGGAGGCCTGGTGTGCTGCGATTCATGGGGTTGCAAAGAGTCTGACACAGCTGAGCGAATGAACTGAACTGAACTGAGGTACAATAAAGTGAAATAAAACAAAAATAGATTGGGAAAGTAGATATATTTTATCATTAAAAATAATCATTTCAATAATTTAATGCACATATTTTCTATTTACAATGTGTTCTTCCAAAATAAAATTGACTGTGTAGTTTGTTGTATATTAATCAGTATTGTCTGAGGTAATAGTACAGGTAATGAGCTCCTAGGATGTATTTTGAGGGACCTCATAAGAAAAATTGGGAAGCATACCTTAGAGGATAGTTATAAGAAATGAACTCACCAATCTAAAATCAATGCACAAAAGTGCTATGATGGTAAATCATTTGCTCTTTTTGGGAATACATGGGAAAACATCTTAAATGTCTTACCATGGAGATTATACACACTGCACATACCTACATATATTGTTGTTGCTGCTGTTGTTGTTTAGTCACCAAGTTGTGGCTTAGTGTTGTTAGTTGTCTGACTTAGTTGTCTGACTCTCTGTGATCCCACGGACTGTAGCCTGCCGGGCTCCTCTGTCCATGAGATTTCCCAGGCAAGAATACCAGAGTGGGTTGCCCAATTCCTTCTCCAAGGGCTCTCCCTGACTCGGGAATCAAACCTGTGTCTCCTACATTAGCAGGCAGATTCTTTATCACTGAGCCACCAAGGAAGCCCATACCTATTAAAACATGTATACCTATATATTATAGGATATATCTATAAATATACTAACATTTATATAAAATTTTACTTACATGTTTAACATTTATATGTAAATATTACTATGTTAATATCTATCTTTATAGTATGTATATAGAAATATGATGATCAATAGAGAAATAAAATCATGTAGCCATAAGCCATGGTTTTCTTTTTGCCACCAGGAATCTAGCAATTCTTCACTTAGAACTCGATTTTAACTGGAAATGTTTACTTTTTGAATTTTGGAAATCAACAAGGAAATTCTAGAATAGTAGGCACTAAAAAGTCAACAACTTCAAGAAAACCATTCCAAACTGATTGATATGAGCGATTTTTCCTTAGAATCCTATTTCCTCAGGCTATTCTAAGAAATTGCATTACATCCTTTAACCGACAGCATTAACTTAGAAAGGAAAAATAATGCTGATTTTTACTGATTAAGTCAAACTAAATTATCTCAGTTCCTGCTGTATTTTAGCAGTTTATGTTTGGATGACTAAGTTTTCCATCTGGTTGTCTAAATGCTCCACTTCAGAATACAACTTTGTAAAAAAGTATTTCAGAAACAAAGTCTGAAACATTACATAAATAGTTCATTTTTCATTGTCCTTGAAGAATAGATGTGATTCATTCTTAGAAAAGTCCTCAGATGGCTATAATCACTGTGCAGTGGATAAGTCGAAACATTTCATGGTTTCTGGTTTGTTTTCACTGTGGCCTCCTGACAGCTTTAACACAATCATTTTTAGCTTTCTGTTGAATCGCTTCCCCTGTCATCTGACCCTTGAGTCTTTAAGAACAAAATCCTCAGTAAGTTCTGCAAACTGCATTTAGGTCAGAAATTGGAATTTAACTCTAGAAAATATTTACTTTTTTTTTTTTTAAGGTTGAGCTTATAAGGGAAGTTTTACCAAAGAGTTTAGCCGAGTAGTAACTCATGTGTTAAATTTGTGAGCTCTAAATTTTAGCTTCTGACAGTACTTTTACCTACAAGGATTTATATTTTGAAGTGAGGAAGTCTAAATGACATAAAACAAAAATGCTATGATTGCAAACATGATTTTAAAACCTGAACAGGCAATAATCATTTTATTCCTCACTTTTTACTGACTCAAAATGGCCAGATACTACTGGCTGCTACTTATTCAGTAAGTTAAAACATTAGACTGATGAAGATAAGGTTAAGGTTCTTATGGGACCTGGTTATTTTTCTACTTTGCTATAGTCTCCAATATCAGCGCCCTGCTGAAAAAATGGAAAATTTAGTCATAAGGGACAGAGTGTTGGTGCATTTGCTGAAATATATTATCTTCTCATCTATAAAAATATAATTTTCTGAAACTTATGAAAACTGGGAGCACCATTAATTGAAAAGCAATATATTATAGTGGAAGGGGTCATTATTTCAGAGTCTAAAGACATTTGTGTTAGCATTAATCCTATTTCAAAACTAGCTGGGTTATCTAGAATAAGTAAAAAATTGAGCAGTGTTTAACCATCTGAAAAATGGTGTATTTGTAATGGTTATTCAGAAAAGCAGAACAAATAGGGATATATATATATATATATATATATATATATATATATCCATGCTTCCCTTGTGGCTGAGCTGGTAAAGACTCTGCCTGCAATGCAGGAGACCTGGGTTCAATCCCTGGTTTGGGAATATCCCCTGGAGAAGAGAAAGTCTACCCACTCCAATATTCTGGCCTGGAGAATTCCAGGCCTGTATAGAGTCGCAAAGAGTCAGATCTGACAGTGACTTTCACTTCACTTCCATTTCAAGAATTGGAATTTTAAGAGATAATTGATAATTATTGTAAGGCAGGATAAATTATTTTGTATGTGAAACTTTAAAAAATATTATTTACCTTTATTAAAGTATGAAAGTACTTTATGAAATTTTTTATAACATAATCTGTCAGAGGCATGATGTCAAGGTAACAACCCAGGGATGTGATCAGTTCTGCCAATTTGGTAAAATGGTCTATGTGGGTGAATGAATTATGCCAGATATAATCATGTTTATTCTTCTCTGTGAACTAAATATAGATTCTCAATTTTAATTGACATTTTGATAGATGCATAGGAGAAAAGGGTGACATGTTTAAAAAGTTTTGAATTGCTTATATCTTTATATTTAATTGGCTATAACTGCCTTATCAGTATACATTATAATGAAAAATCATTCTTTTCCATTCATTTAGAATATATCATTGATTTTACTTCATGGTTATAGAAAATGCATTTATCCAGGTAATCTTTGCATAAAGAAGTAAGAAATAATTTTTGAAAATATTTAAAGCATAATTAAAGAGGGAAATCCAAATTAATTTTTCTATCTTATATAAAAATTTATGTGGAGTTGGTATGAATCCTATTAAAACTGAACTTAGGGACATATGAAATAGTTTTTAAAATAGAAAAGTTTAATGGAAGAAAATGGCATATAAGAAGTAAACAGTAGAATCAACAATGAAGAAACTTGGATCAATGATGTGGGGAATAACAGTAAGAAAATTACACACAAAAGAGAGGAATGTGAGAAAGATATGGAATTTGTTATGAAGAAGATGTTAATGAATAATAAAAATTAACATATAGGTAAAACATTTCCTTGTAATAGAAAGAAGATCAGTTGTGAAATTAACAATATAAAAACCTTCTTAAATTATAAGATGGAAGGAGTTCATCACATAAAATTAGTTATCCGCCGGTAGCCTGTAGCTTATAATTTAATAGTTATAAAGTAACGTCAGACAAAGAAAAACACTGTGTGCCATCACTGATAAGTTGAGTCTAAAAAAATAAAAAACAAATATAGCAAAAGAGAAACAGACTCACAGATACATAGAACAAACTAGTGGTGACCAGTGGAAGAGGGAATTGGAAAGTGGAAGGTAGGGGTAGGGGATTAAGAGATTCAACCTACTTTGTACAAGATAAATAAGCAGCAAGGATATATTGCACAGCACAGGAAATATGGCCAATATTTTATAACAACTTTAAAGGGAGTATAATCTATAAAGACATTGAATCATCGTGTTGTACACCTGAAACTATTATAATATTGTAAATTGACTACACTTCAATGAAAAATAAAATAATTATTAAAGTACTTAACATTAAAATGGATAGAATTATTGAGGAAAAGAGAAAAATTTGTTAAATGCAGAGGTCAGAAACAGTAAAAAATTATAAGACTTCACAAATGTAAATATCAATGCATGCGTGCTCAGTTGTGTTTGACTCTTTGCGACCCCATGGACTGTAGCCTGCCAGATTCCTCTGTCTGTAGGACTCTCTAGGCAAGAATACTGGAGTAGATTGTTTTTTCCTTCTCCAGGGATCTTCTGGACCCAGGGATCAAACCCACATCTCATGTGTCTCCTGCATTGGCAGGTGGATTCTTTACCAGTGCACCACCTAGTCTATCTTAAATCAAATGAATATGACCAGGACAGACTTATAATCTAGTAATAATATGTATGCAAAAACTTATCCCAGTAGAAATTAGAGTGCTTTTGGGAAAGATGGGGCTGCTGAAGGTAGGGGCTCAATTATCCTCAAAATAAATCTAAAACTTCAAGATAATCCCAGTTAAATTCTCCACAAAATTTTTATAGATATTTAGAAACACAGCTTAAATTTATGTGAATAAATATGAATAAATGTGAATAAATATGAAAGACAGGAAATTTCTGAAATTTTAGCTTAAATAAAGGTGGATAAGCTCTATCTATCATTTAAAGTAGAAATAATGAATCAAGGTGTGTTCTCAGCATCATAACAGGCAAACAAATCAATAGATAAAGTCAAGAAGCAGATTCAAATATATATAAATGTTAATATACAGTAGTCATCATTTTAAATAACAAAGAATTGATATTTTTGTCAATATACTTAACTAACATTGTTTAGCTAGGCTATTTTGGAAATATACATCACCAGCAACACCAAAACAATCTATAGGTAGTCTGAAAATTTATATATAAAACATGAATACATAAAAGTAGAAATCTGTATATGTAAATTGTAAAATATAGTGATAAAGGGTCTTTCTAAGCATAGAAAGGACAAAAATATTTTGTAAACCTGAATAAATAAAAACATTAAATTTATAAAAGTCCCATAAATCAAACTGAAAACAGTTAAAGTGCTGGTAAAAAGCATATGTTGTACATAAAATCTAATAACCTCAATAAATTTAAGGCAGTTCAAGAGGCAGTTCAAATCTTTAAGGGAAGAACAAGTACATGACAGAAAAACAGGCAATTATATAAATATGCCTCAAAAGAAGAAAATGAAATACCCAATATACATAAAAAGATATATCCATAAAAATGGACTGCAATGACTGTTATTTGAAGAATGAGGTACTATTTTCAACTATCATGTTAATATAAATTGAAAATAGTCATAATACATAAAATTGGAATGGGTATACACATGAATGAGTAAAATGTAATTTATTAATGGTGTTGTCCTTGGGATTGACATTTCATGTTTCTTCTTTCCCTTTTTGGCTTACTTTATTTTTCCCATGTTCTTTGGGTTTTGGAACACTTAACAAAAATTAAAGATGTAAATTCAAATTTTCTATGTAAAAACAGTTGTAAAATATTCAATATTAATGAACAAACTATCCAAGAAGACATCAAATGAATGTTTGACATTTGTGATGGTGTTTCCTCATAGTCAACAAAAGAGTCCAAAATGCAGTAAGTACTTGGGTGCAATCTCAAAAATGACAATGATCTCTGTTCATTTCCAAGGCACACCATTCAATTCACAGCAACCCAAGTCTATATCCCAACCACTAATGCTGAAGAAGCTGAAGTTGAATGGTTCTATGAAGCCCTACAAGACCTTCTAGAACTCACACCAAAAAAAAAAATGTTCGTTTCATCATAGGTTGCTGGAATACAAAAGTGGGAAGTCAAGAGATAGCTGGAGTAACAGGCAAGCTTGGCCTTTGAGGACAAAATGAAGCAGGGCAAAGGTTAACAAAGTTTTGCCAAGAGAACGTATTGATCATAGCAAACACCCTCTTCCAACAACACAAGAGATGACTCTACACATGAACAACACCAGATGGTCAACACCGAAATCAGATTGATTATAATCTTTGCAGCCAGAGATGTAGAAGGTCTATACAGTCAGCCAAAAACAAAACAGGGAACTGACTGTGACTCGGATCATGAACTTCTTACTGAAAAATTCAGACTTAAATTGAAGGAAGTAGGGAGAATCACTAGACCATTCAGGTATGACCTAAATCAAATCCTTTATGATTATACAGTGCAAGTGACAAATAGATTCAAGGCATTATATCTAGTAGACAGAGAAAAGAACTAGGTGAAGAACTATGGAAAAAGGTTCATGACATTATACAGGAGACAGTGATCAAGACCATCCACAAGGAAAACAAATGGAAAAAGAAAAAGTGGTTGTCTGAGAAGGCCTTACAAATAGTTGAGAAAAGAAGAGAAGCTAAAGGCAAAGGAGAAAAGGAAAGATATACCCATATGAATTCAGAGTCCCAAGGAATAGCAAGGAGAGATAAGAAAGCCTTCGTCAGGGATCAGTACAAAGAAATAGAGGAAAAAATTAGAATGGGAAACTAGAGATCTCTTCAAGAAAATTTGGGATAGCAAGGGAACATACATGCCAGGATGGGCACAGTAAAGCACAGAAATGGTATGGACCTAACAGAAGCAGAAGATACTAAGAAAAGGTGCCAAGAATACACAGAAGAACTATACAAAAAAGAACTTAATTACTCAGGTAGCCATGATCGTGTGCTCACTCCCTAGAGCCAGAAATCCTGGAGTTTGAAGTCAAGTGGCCTTGTCATTTGAAATATTACTATGAACGAAGCTAGTGGAGGTGACGGAATTCCAGCTGAGCTATTTCAAATCCTAAAAGATGATGCTGTGAAAGTGCTGCACTCAATATGCCAGAAAATTTGGAAAACTCAGCAGTGACTGCAAGACTGGAAAAGGTCAATTTTCATTCCAATCCCAAAGAAAAGCAATGCCAAAGAATATTTGAATTACCACACAATTGCACTCAGCTTACATGCTAGCAAAGTAATGCTCAAAATTCTCCAAGCAAGGGTTCAACAATACATGAAAAAAGCACTTCAAGATGTTCAAGCTGGATTTAGAAGAGCAGAGGAACCAGAGATCAAATTGCCAACATCTGCTGGATCATAGAAAAAGCAAGAGAGTTCCAGAAAAACATCTAATTCTGCTTTATTGACTATGCCAAAGCCTTTAACTGTGTGGATCACAATAAACTGTGGAAAATTCTTAAACTGATGGGAATACCAGACCACCTTACCTGCCTCCTGAGAAATCTGTACACAAGTCAAGAAGCAACAGTTAGAACTGGACATGGAACAATGGACTGGTTCAAAATCCGAAAGGAATATGTCAAGGCTGTGTATTGTCACCCTGTTTATTTAACTTATATGCAGAATACATCATGAGAAATGCCAGGCTGGTTGAAGCACAAGCTGGAATCAAGATTTCCAGAAGTATCAGTAAACACAGATATGCAGATGACACCATCCTTATGGCAGAAAGCAAAGAACCAAAGAGCCTCTTGATGAAAGTAAAAGAAAAAAGTGAAAATGTTGAATTAAAACTCAACATTCAGAAAACTAACCTCATGGCATCTGGTCCCACTAGTTCAGTTCAGTTCTGTTGCTCAGTAGTATCCAACTCTTTGCAACCTCATGAACCACAGCACACCAGACCTCCCTGTCCATCACCAACTCCTGGAGTCTACCAAAACCCATGTCCATCTAGTCAGTGATGCCATCCAACAGTCCATCCTAAAGGAAATCAGTCCTGAATATTTATTGGAAGAACTGATGCTGAAGCTGAAGCTCCAATACTTTGGGCATCTGACTCATTTTAAAAAACCCTGATGCTGGGAAAGATTGAAGGCAGGAGGAGTAGAGGATGATAGAGGGTGAGATGGTTGGATGGCATCACCGACTCGGTGGACACAAGTTTGAGCAAGCTCCGGGAGGTGATGATGGACAGGAAAGCCTGGTGTGCTGCAGTCTATGGGGTCACAAAGAATCGGACACCTCTGAGCAACTGAACAGGAGTATGCAGATTATACTCTTTATAGCTTTTAAAAACAATTTATATAATTTCAGTTTGACCTTTCTTAAGTAAAAATGTTGCATTCACACTTAGAAAATGTTTGAAATATTTGGAAAGAACATAGTTACCAGTGGATATTGTCCCACTTAATCATAAGGTAGTGGTAGCTTGATGTGAAATGTCTGATACACATTTTAGATACAAACCTTGAATTAAACTTAAATAGCCAGAATCACCCCAGTCAAGGTGTTTTCATTGATTTATAGCCTGGGTGATTCTGAAACGCTCACAATGACATGTTAAGTGGCAGAGTTGCTTGTAGGTTAAAACATGACGATTGGAGGACTAAGTGTATCGCATCAAAGCCATGCTTCTTTATCTGGTATGTCATGGCAAAATTTTATTTGGAAGGGTAGAGAAATGATAAGAACAAGATTTTTGCTGTTTCTACTTTATGATTTTCAATAGTTGTTTTCACCATTCCCTTCAAATGAGGATATAAATTTATTGCATTTATACCTTTAATTACTTTGAGACTGAATATTGCAAAAATCCATAGATTTTTAACATCAGTTCTCTATGTTTAAATGCAACCTAGTATTTTAATGGCTTAGCTTATATAAAAGAGGAATCAAGAAGAAAATTGTTTCCTGCGGAGATTTTCTTTAAGGCTTTGTTTTATTAGTAAAATTTATCTCTAAAAGAGATTTCTTTGTACAATCCTATACCTTCTCTCAAACCCCACAAGTTTCTCTAAAGAATTTGAAACAGCTTTCAATGATTTGGATATCTTCTATGGAATCATAGGATCTTTGGATGCCCATCTCTTCACATGTTTTGTGCTACTTCCTTGTTTTGGCCATTTCAATATTAACTTGCATTTCTCAGACGTGACACACAAAGTGAGTGTGTGAAATACTCACTTTGTATTGACACACAACATGAGTCTCAGAGAAAAATATTTCAATCTTTTTCAATATATCTTGCTTGACTAATATTTGTAATATTAGTATTTAAATTTTGTTATTTATCTTTGGATGTAATATTGAAATGTTTCCTTTCAACATTAAAAATCTACAAATCTAACTATTTAATTGGAGATGTTAATAAAAATAATGAGTTAAATACATCTTTCTTTTAAAAAAGTCACATAGCAATTGGGATAATCCACTGAATCTAACTACCAACTGTCCCTAATCCTAAAAGTTGCAGTGAGAATTTCTGTTCCATTCTGCCATCACAAGTTATTTGGTAAGAAAAATTACCCCTTGTAGGTGTCCATACCTTAATTTTTGGAAGCTTTAGATTGTTTAATTACAGTACAAAAAGGGAGTCATAGTCTATTAACATAATAGACTATCATAGACTGGTCATAGTCTATTCATAATAGACTAGTCATAGTCTATTAACATAAGTAATAGACTTTAAAATAGAGAGATTATGCTGGATTATCCAGATGGACCAAATCGAACAACATGATCTCTTAAAAGCAGAGAACTTTCCCTAGCTGGAGACAAGAGAAATGCTCACAATGAAGGGAAGTCAGATGGTTTCCAAATATGAATAGGAATTAACCTATCCTTTCTAGATGGGACAATGCTTACAGGAAGCATGAGAGGAATATGGGTAGCATCTAGAAGCAGAGCCCAGACCCTGGCTGCTACCAACAAGGAACAAGAACCTCAGTCTTACAACCTCTGGGAACTGAATTTGGGCAACAACTGGAATGATCTTGGAACCAAATTCTTCTCTAGAACCTTAGTGAGGAATGCAGCCTGACAGGGCTTTGATTTCAGCTTTGGGAGAGCCTAAGTAGGGAACCCAGTCCAATCCACTCAGATTCCTGACTTACATAAACTATGAGTCAATAAATTTATGTTGTTCTCAGAAGCTAAATTTGTGATAATTTGTTACAGCATGAATAGAAAAGTAATGTCAATTATCAAAGGGAAGTCATTCTCAGCAACAGGTTTTTATCTTGTCCTATTTTATTTTTACTGCAGTATGAAAACAATTATCTACAATTTACATCTTGCTTTGTAAGAAGTTTATTTTTAATAATAGCCTATTAGAATTTACTTAAAAATTATATTTGAATTTCTCAAGCACATTTTCAGTTCCCAGTCTCCATTTCACACAACTATTGAATAATTTCTTGCCTTTCATTGAAGTATAAAGCATGATTTAACCTAATATTTACCTAGGAAATTTTATTATAAGGTAAAATTATTTATGGATTTGGTAGTTGTTCTTCCATATTGGGCAAAGAGTATGTATGGAAAACGGTTGCAGAATGCTTGATACAATTCAGGAGTTTCTAGTATTAAATACTCACTGCTTAATTAACAACAATCTTTTGGGCTTAGATTCATTTTGGGTTCAGTTCAGTTCAGTTCAGTTCAATTCAGTCCCTCAGTCCTGTCCGACTCTTGGCGACCCCATGAATCGCAGCACGCCAGGCCTCCCTGTCCATCACCAACTCCCGGAGTTCACTCAGACTCACGTCCATTGAGTCCGTGATGCCATCCAGCCATCTCATCCTCGGTCGTCCCTTTCTCCTCCTGCCCCCAATCCCTCCCAGCATCAGGGTCTTTTCCAGTGAGTCAACTCTTCGCATGAGGTGGCCAAAGTACTGGAGCTTCAGTTTTAGCATCATTCCTTCCAAAGAAATCCCAGGGTTGATCTCCTTCAGAATGGACTGGTTGGATCTCCTTGCAGTCCAAGGGACTCTCAAGAGTCTTCTCCAACACCACAGTTCAAAAGCATCAATTCTTCGGCGCTCAGCCTTCTTCACAGTCCAACTCTCACATCCATACATGACCACAGGAAAAACCATAGCCTTGACTAGACGGACCTTAGTCGGCAAAGTAATGTCTCTGCTTTTGAATATACTATCTAGGTTGGTCATAACTTTTCTTCCAAGGAGTAAGCGCCTTTTAATTTCATGGCTGCAGTCACCATCTGCAGTGATTTTGGAGCCCAAAAAAACAAAGTCTGACACTGTTTCTACTGTTTCCCCATCTATTTCCCATGAAGTGATGGGGCCAGATGCCATGATCTTCGTTTTCTGAATGTTGAGCTTCAAGCCAACTTTTCCACTCTCCTCTTTCACTTTCAACAAGAGGCTTTTTAGCTCCTCCTCACTTTCTGCCATAAGGGTGGTGTCATCTGCATATCTGAGATTATTGATATTTCTCCCAGCAATCTTGATTCCAGCTTGTGTTTCTTCCAGTCCAGCATTTCTCATGATGTACTCTGCATATAAGTTAAATAAGCAGGGTGACAATATACAGCCTTGACGTACTCCTTTTCCTATTTGGAACCAGTCTGTTGTTCCATGTCCAGTTCTAACTGTTGCTTCCTGACCTGCATACAGATTTCTCAAGAGGCAGGTCAAGTGGTCTGGTATTCCCATCTCTTTCAGAATTTTCCACAGTTTACTGTGATCCACACAGTCAAAGGCTTTGGCATAATCAATAAAGCAGAAATAGATGTTTTTCTGGAACTCTCTTGCTTTTTCCATGATCCAGCGGATGTTGGCAATTTGATCTCTGGTTCCTCTGCCTTTTCTAAAACCAGCTTGAACATCAGGGAGTTCACGGTTCACATATTGCTGAAGTCTGGCTTGGAGAATTTTGAGCATTACTTTACTAGCATGTGAGATGAGTGCAATTGTGCGGTAGTTGGAGCATTCTTTGGCATTGCCTTTCTTTGGAATTGGGATGAAAACTGACCTTTTCCAGTCCTGTGGCCACTGCTAAGTTTTCCAGATTTGCTGGCAAATTGAGTGCAGCACTTTCACGGCATCATCTTTGAGGATTTGAAACAGCTCACTGGAATTCCATCACCTCCACTAGCTTTGTTTGTAGTGATGCTTTCTAAGGCCCACTTGACTTCACATTCCAAGATGTCTGGCTCTAGATTAGTCATCACATCATCATGATTATCTGGGTATGTTTTGGGTATGTTTATGTTTTTATTACTAGTCTTAGAATAATAATATAAATTAAAAACATATGAACAACTACAAAATAAAGAATGTGACATATTAATCTAGCCACTGGAAATTATTTATTGAGCACTTACTATATAAATGACACTATGCTAGGCATTGTCAAAGACATAAAAGGAATATAAGACATATTCTAGAGACAGAATCATAGTCGGGGTAAAGAAATTTCTACTTAGAAGGATAAAGATATATGTGATTTATTTATATATTGAATGATTAATCAGGTACTTACTTATTCAGTAAACATTTATCACATGCTTATTATATGTTAGGCATTATATAAACAGAGGGTGACCACAGGGGTTAAGACCAAGTCTGTGTTCTCAAGAATCTAGGCAAGAAGTCAGACACTAATGTCAGAACTAACTGCATGAGAGAGAGAGAAAGAGAAATTGACAGACATATATGCAGTGTCACATGGGAACTAGGATGCCCAACCAGCTGAGGTCCAGTTGGTTTCAGGGAATCAGGGCTCAAGAAGTTTTCATTAGGAGAAACCTTTGAAGGGAATCTTGAAGGATAAGCAGGACTATCCTTCTTAAGAGATGAGGCTATCAAAACCAAAAAGTGTTATTGTGTAGAAAGAACCAGAGGAAAAGAGAAAACATTTTTTTTGTGTGTGAGAAAAAACCATACATCTGTGAGTATGGATGGAAAAGATAAACGGTTGATCCAGAAAGGGCCCCTATGACATTCTAAACTGAGCAGGCTTTATCGTGAAGCAACTGAAGAGGCTGCAGCTGGATAGTCATAGGGACACATCTAGAAAGTTTCTAGAATCTAGAATGCTTTCTAAAGCATTTTAGAAAGTTCACTCTGGTGATAGAGGAGAAATATTGGAGGTGGAAAGTTTTTTCTTAAGGAGACCAGCTAGGAGGCTGTGTGGATGTCAGAAAGCAGCAATGCGGTGTAAATTCTTGTGATATGTGAACACATGGCATGTTCTCCAACAGATTTTATTAAATGAGGAAAAAATAGATTGTGCTCTGATGTTTAAATTATGAAATAACACACAGTGGAAGAATTTGGTCAGTTCTAAACCCACTAGCCTAAATAGTAATTTGAATGTGACAAAGTAATTACATCTGAGTCTGTCAATAAGATGTAGCACTAGGCAGCCTGTCTTTACTAGCATGGTAACCTTTGTCATGAATATATTATTATAAATGGTATTGCTGCTGCTGTTGTTAAGTCACTTCAGTCGTGTCTGACTCTGTGCAACCCCATAGACGGCAGCCCACCAGACTCCCCCATCCCTGGGATTTTCCAGGCAAGAACACTGGAGTGGGTTGCCATTTCCTTCTCCAATGCATGAAAGTGAAAAGTGAAAGTGAAGTTGCTCAGTCATGTCCGACTCTTAGAGACCCCTTGGACTGCAGCCCACCAGGATCCTCCGCCCATGGGATTTTTCAGGCAAGAGTACTAGAGTGGGGTGCCATGGCAAATAGCCAAAAAGGGAAAAATAAATAAATAAATAAATAAGAAGAAATTCAAAGAACCAAAGGGGAAAGAGTGCTTTCTAGTTCCTGAGATAAATATTTTCTTATTACAAATTTATCAACAGTCATTCCACTATTTAGCTCTACTTCCTGTCTAAGTAGGGTTTCCCTGGTGGCTCAGATGATAAAGAATCTGCCTGCAATGAAGGAGACTGGGGTTCAATCCCTGGGTTAGGAAAATCCCCTGGAAAAGAGAATGGCTATTCACTCCAGTATTCTTGCCTGGGAAATCCCATGGACAAAGGAGCCTGGTGGGCTACAGTTGATGGGGTTGCAAGGAGTCAGACAGGACTGACTGATTAATACTTTCACTTTCTCATCTAACTAAATCAATTTGTCAGCTTTCTCTGGACAGTGAGAGGACATGTCTCTCTGCCTTCAAAATGCAAGACTAGGACCTTCAATGTGGTGAAGAACTTGAGATACTCCTCAAACTTTTTCCTTCATGGAGTTCTACTTCCTTCTTCACATGAATACATTCATGAAATGTTGAGAAAGTAGAATCAAAGGAGCTTCATACTTAACTGGAGTGTGTGTGGACTGCAAGGATTGGAATGAAAAAGGCAAGTTACAAATGATATCCAGCATCCTAGCTTGAGCTAGGTGGATCATACTGCTTGCTAGTCATGAAGGTGGAACAGGACAGGTCCTGGCTTGGATACAGAGGAAAAGAAAGAAGGTAGATCATAAATTCAAAATATGTACATTTGAAGTGCTCCTCGGTTCTGCAGCTGGAGACTTCTGATATAAATCGGAGATACAGGTATAACTGCCAACCTGAAAAATACAGTTAGAGAGATCTGTGTAGAGCCGAAGCCAGAGAAATGGATGAAGTCATCCAGGAATGGTAAAGGGATCAATCAAGGTAAGCACAGAATTTGAGGGTAGAAAGAGACTAAGAGGGTAAGAGGGAATGAAGTAATAAGTTTATGTCCAGAGGACATCAAATTCTGGGGGAAGTATAGGGTAAGTGGAGTTATTCAGGAATTAATCAAAGAACTAGGTTAGGTTTGAGGAATTTGTTCCCAGTGGAGTGAGCAGAGCTCAATTCAAGATAAACATTTGAGTTTAAGCATCACTGATGTTTGCTCTGGAAAAATCCTGGGGAGAGAAGTGCATAATTAATGTTGTAGACCTGCAAAAAAGATTGAACAGATTGTTCTTATTGCAGTATGTGTATGGTCTTAAGGGCTTGGACATGGGGTAACAGCAACAAAACAATTCCAAAGGGGGAAAAAAAAAAAAAAAAGAAAAACCAAAATACTTGAACTAATGCCATCTGCTATTTATATTTTCCCATATTCCGTGTCCTTTGCTTCACTGGGGCAAGAAGGAAACTAACCTTTACTGAGTGTCCCTATAAACTAACTTCACAGGTGGCGCAGTGAAACACAATCCACAGGACCACCTGGGGGAGAGTGGCACTGCCGCTAGCACAACACAGAACAAAAACTAAGTCTCAGGTGAATTTCAATTGCATAGGGTGGTCAAACTAGTTAAGTGACAGAATTTGCTTTCAAACCACATGTACCCACTTCCAAAGCCCACTCGCTTGTGCTGATCCCACCCCTTACACACTGCTCCATTTATTCAGCTGCTATGTCTCCCATACAACTTGTCTGAAATTATCAAAACCTTTCTGTTTCATTTCTTCCAAACTATCTACATTTATAACATTTACCTGAAGTTCTAATTCCTTGAGGGACTGCTGCTGATGACTCCAGCTCAAAAGTATTTTTCTAAGCTCAGAGTTCATACAGAATAATTTTAAAAGTGTTTTCTGAGAACATTAGCTTCCCAAAACTACAAAATTGTGTTTGTAATCAAATAAAGAGACGTCCTACATGTTGAGTATATTTTGGAAGCTACCCAGTCTTTTAAAAATCTTTTTTTAATATTGAGAGAGCATTTTCCAGGCGCTCCTATAATTACATAACATCAACCCAACTCAACTGCTCACACATTATATTTTTTTGTTCTTGTAAGTCACATTGTGAAGTAAATTGTAATCTTGAATACCATAATCAAGTGGAGATTATTTTGCATTTATAATTTGTGCATGTGTGTATGTGTAAGCATTTTATATGGTAAGTGCTTAAAATATTTAATTGTTTATTTGTGGGGAAAGTAAATAAACATAGACTATTATTTACTATCTGACACAATACAGGGGCTTCCCAGGTGACTCAGTGGGTAAAGAATCCACTTGCAAAGCAGGAGATGCAGGTTCATGCCATGGGTGGGGAAGATACCCTTAAGGAGGGCATGTCAATTTACTTCAGTATTCCTGTCTAGAGAATCCCATGGACAGAGGAGCTTGGTGGCCTACAGTTCATAGGCTTGTAAAGAATCGAACATGACTGAAGCAACTGAGCACACACACACTAAAAAAAAAAAAAAAAAAATTGGAGTTCCAGAAAGAGGAAATGGGAGAGTAAAGGTGGAAAAAATAAATAT
>SJXQ01006588.1:143579-211703 GCA_006408695.1 Aepyceros melampus
CACTCTCCTCTTTCACTTTCAACAAGAGGCTTTTTAGTTCCACTTCACTTTCTGCCATAAGGGTGGTGTCATCTGCATATCTGAGGTTATTGATATTTCTCCTGGGAATCTTGATTCCAGCTTGTGTTTCTTCTAGTCCAGCATTTCTCATGATATATTCTGCATATGAGTTAAATAAGCATGGTGACAATATACAGCCTTGACGTACTCCTTTTCCTATTTGGAACCAGTCTGTTGTTCCATGTTCAGTTCTAACTGTTGCTTCCTGACCTGCATACAGATTTCTCAAGAGACAGGTCAGGTGGTCTGGTATTCCCAACTCTTTCAAAATTTTCCACAGTTTCTTGTGATCCACACAATCCACACAATTGACAATGCTTTGGCATAGTCAATAAAGCAGAAATAGATGTTTTTCTGGAACTCTCTTGCTTTTTCCATGATCCAGCTATATGTGTGTGCATATATATAGATATAGATATTTCCTGCATGTTTGCATTTATCTCTGTTTAAAATGTTGTCATATTAAAATTGAGTAAACAGCTTTTTCTTCTAATTAAGATGTATAAGGCCCTAAATGAACTTCACTCATATGCTAACACCAAGAAAAATCCAAAAATTTAAAAAAGATCTTTATCTATGCTACCTTATTGATAGTATCAAAGAATAGTGGACAGACATACACAAATCCTTATTAAACTGATTTCCATGAAGAAGTGGCATTCAGAGTTTAGCAGCAAATTGTTTCAACTTTTGTTGGGAAATGTCAGTTAAAGGAGAAGACTTGCTAAAGGCAGAGACCAACTGAGCCATTGACAATGGCAGAGACAGACAGAAATGGATGAGAGTATGAAGGCTTCCTAAATATAGTAATTTTTTTTTTTTGTATAGCATTATGTTTCCCATCCTTCCACCTCCAAGTTTTGCAGAGAAAAAAAGCAAGTAACTTGAGGCTGTAGAGCAAGCAGCATCACAGGCCCCACTAAGCTTGAAGTGAAGTCGCTCACTCATGTCCGACTCTTTGCGATCCCATGGACTGTAGCCTACCAGGCTCCATCCATGAGATTTTCCAGGCAAGAATACTGGAGTGGATTGTCATTTCCTTCTCCACATGATCTTCCCAACCCAGGGATCGAACCCGGGTCTCCCGCATTGCAGGCAGATGCTTTACTGTCTGAGCCACCAGGGAAGCCCCCCACTAAATTTAAAACTTGGTAAACTCTAAAGAGTCACTACCTCACTTTATCTTCCAGACATCAAATAAAATTCACATTTTTTTGCAGAAAATAAAAGCAGAAGAGTAGTCTTCTTACATTGCTCTGATTTTCTATACAAAAAATATAGTATATCATCAAATATGATGAAATATGCCAAAATATAAATATATTGGAAAGAGAAAGAATATAAAAAAATCATTAAATCAAACCATAAATGATTCAGCCCACAGTAATATTCACTATCATAATTTTCTTCAATATGATCTTGTACATCTTCTTATCCAGAGGTAGAATCTATGGATGAGAGGTAGAATTTATGTTCTCTTTGCTTGAGTATTACTGGGCTTGTCAGTCACATTAAACAGAACATGGTGACTGTGATATTACATGGCTTCTTAATTTGGGGTGGAAAAGGCCTGTAGCTTCTTTCATATTGGCTGAGTCATTTGATGGTAAAAGAAGTCTACATGGGTAGAAACTGGGATAATCATATGGGATTATTTAGAATGAAGCATAGAGGATTTCTATGGTGATAGCAGTGTATATAACTCATCAAGTTATATACTTAATAACTTTACATTTTCTGCTTTGTAATATTACATCATTTTTAAACCCCAAATAAATGCACATTTGTGCATATTTTTGTCAATTTCTTCTTAAGAAAATAAAATTTAATGAACCCTGAACTATTTTTTTTTGTTGTTTCATAATCACTTTTTAAAATTATTAAAACAATGAGGTTGGGACACAGCAGAGGAAATCAAAGCAGCCTTGAATAATTTCATGATTAGAGGATCTTTTTTTTTTTTTTCTCATTTGATAAAAACCAAGTTGGACACATGTTTATAGTTAATATGTTTCACAAAATCATCAGTTCAACTTAGGAAACAAGGCATCTCTGCTTGCTAATGTTATAATACTTTATTATAAGCTTATCAATGTACTTGAATGTAATTAAAGTAAATTTCCTTAAATTAAATCTTTATTTCGGTTCTCCTTTAATTCAGGTTATTGCATAAATCCTGCAGTTTAACTTATCAAGGTAGCGTTTTTCTGTTGGCATAATCAATACTTTTTAATTTCTACTGTATATCACTGCCTTAAACCTTTTTTTTTTCAGACAAGATATAAATAAGTAGGCATTGGTGTTAAAAATAATGCTTTTTCATATGCTGTTTCTTATAAAATCTGATACAAACTAGCAAACTAGTACAGCCACTATGGAGAGCAGTGTGGAGATTCCTTTAAAAATTGCAAATAGAACTGCCTTATGACCCAGCAATCCCACTGCTGGGCATACACACCGAGGAAACCAGAATTGAAAGAGACACGTGTACCCCAATGTTCATTGCAGCACTTTTTATAATAGCCAGGACATGGAAACAACCTAGATGTCCATCAGCAGATGAATGGATAAGAAAGCTGTGGTACATATACACAATAATGGAGTATTACTCAGCCATTAAAAAGAACACATTTGAATCAGTTCTAATGAGGTCGATGAAACTGGAGTCTATTATACAGAATGAAGTAAGCCAGAAAGAAAAAAACACCAATACAGTACACTAACACATATATATGGAATTTAGAAAGATGGTAATGATAACCCTGTATGCGACACAGCAAAAGAGACACAGATGTATAGAACAGACTTTTGGACTCTGAGGGAGAGGGTGGGATGATTTGGGAGAATGGCATTGAAACATGTACACTATCATGTAAGAAACGAATCACTAGTCTATGTTCGATACAGGATACAGGATGCTTGGGGCTGGAGCACGAGGATGATCCAGAGAAATGATATGGGGAGGGAGGTGGGAGGGGGGTTCAGGATTGGGAACTCATGTACACCTGTGGCAGATTCATGTCAATGTATGGCAAAACCAATACAGTATTGTAAAGTAAAATAAAGTAAAAATTAAAAGAAAAAACCTGATACAAATTATGAGGTTGAATAAAAAGTAGAGGCTATATCAAATTTAAGAAGACAGATGTTGGAATTTGAAGTGAAATAAATAGGGACTTATGAAATATAGATCCTGAGTCTTTGAAAATAATTTTCTTTCCATACTCTTTTCACTTTTAAATTGAACATAAATTTTTGTTTAAAAACAAAAAAGAAGAAGAAAGAAACAAAACTTAAAACAGATCTGGATATCTCTAAATAATGAGACTGAGTAATGACCCTAAGTGATAATATCACATGTTACTATTAAGGTGTTTTTTTAACCAGAAAAACATAATAAAATATCTTCATCTTTTCTGGACACCATTAGACTTAAAACTTACATCTATGTGTCATTTAATAACTATGTGGTTAAGAGAAAGGGAACCTCAGTTTTCTCAATCTTGAAATGATTTTAATATTACAGTTTTACAGTATGCTTTAGAAATAATGTGTATAATAAATAGCCCTATTATACAAAAAGATACTCAAATCTTCACATGGTAAATGAATCTGAATCTAACATAACTGTGTTCAGCATAATGTCAATGTGATTCTTAATAATGTAAAAATATTCCATAATACAATGTGAGTTTGCAATGATGCCCCAGAGCATTTTGTCATACAGGTTGTGATTTTATCAATGAAAACAAAGCAATAAAATAACTGAAAATAAGTTAATCAGTACCATCTTTCTAGATTCCATCAGTTCAGTTCAGTTTAGTTGCTCAGTCATGTCCAACTCTTTGATACTCTATGAGTCGCAGCATGCCAGGCCTCCCTGTCCATCACCATCTCCCGGAGTTCACACAAACTCACGTGCATTGAGTCAGTGATGCCATCCAGCCATCTCATCCTCTGCCGTCCCCTTCTTCTCCTGCCCCCAATCCCTCCCAGCATCAGAGCCTTTTCCAATGAGTCAACTCTTCGCATGAGGTAGCCAAAGTAGTGGAGTTTCAGCTTCAATATCAGTCCTTCCAATGAACACCCAGGACTAATCTCCTTTAGGATGGACTGATTGGATCTCCTTGTAGTCCAAGGGACTCTCAAGAGTCTTCTCCAACACCACAGTTCAAAAGCATCACTTCTTCAGCACTCAGCTTTCTTCACAGTCCAACTCTTACATCCATACATGACCACTGGAAAAACCATAGCCTTGACTTGACAGAACTTTGTTGCCAAAGTAATGTGTCTGCTTTTGAATATGCTACCTAGGTTGTCAAACTTTCCTTCCAAGGAAGAAGCATCTTTGAATTTCAAGGCTGCAATCACCATTTGCAGTGATTTTGGAGCCCCCAAAATAAAGTCTGACACTATTTCCACTGTTTACTCATCTATTTCCCATGAAGTGATGGGACCAGATGGCATGATCTTCGTTTTCTGAATGTTGAGCTTTAAGCCAACTTTTTCATTCTTCTCTTTCACCCTCATTAAGAGGCTTTTTAGTTCCTCTTCACTTTCTGCCATAAAGGTGGTGTCATCTGCATATCTGAGGTGATTGATATTTCTCCCCGCAGTCTTGATTCCAGGTTGTGCTTCATCCAGCCCAGCATTTCTCATGAGATGCTGCTGCTAAGTCACTTCAGTCGTGTCCGACTCTGTGCGACCCAGAGACAGCAGCCCACCAGGCTCCCCCGTCCCTGGGATTCTCCAGGCAAGAACACTGGAGTGGGTTGCCATTTCCTTCTCCAATGCATGAAAGTGAAAAGTGAAAGTAAAGTTGCTCAGTCTTGTCCGACTCTTAGCGACCCCATGGACTGCAGCCTACTAGGCCCCTCCGTCCATGGGATTTTCCAGGCAAGAGTACTGGAGTGGGGTGCCACTGCCTTCTCCATTCTCATGACATACTCTGCATATAAGTTAAATAAGCAAGCTGACAATATACAGCCTTGACGTACTCCTTTTACTGTTTGGGTTCCATATATATGTGTAATTATACAATATTTGTTTTTCCCCTTCTGAATTACCTCACTTTATGTAACAGACTCATCCACCTTATAAGGATTGACTCAAAGAATTTTAAAAGATTCCCTACATTATCAACAGCAAATTTAATAACAATTCAAAATTATCTTTTTTACTAAAATATATAATAGGATTATAAAATAGGATTGGAAGATGTTTGGGAAAATGTCATCAACTTTTATGAAAAAAGAAATAATAATAATAAACATAATTTGTAGTGATCTTATGAACTTGTGATTGTAAGTAATAAACATATCAGAACATATTTATTCTTTAGCAGAGAATTGATTGTGCATCTCAGGAACTTGTAGTCTATGTCTTAGCTCAAGTGAATACTATAGGAATCCCTAATACTTTATTCACAATCCTAAAATAAAAAAGGGCTTCCCTGGTAGCTCAGCTATTAAAGAATCTGTTTGTGATGCTGGAGATCCCAGTTCAAAGATTCCCTGGAGAAGGGATAGGCTACCCACTCCAGTATTCTTGGGGTTCCCTGCTGGTTCAGATAATAAAGAATCCACCTGCAATGTAGGAGACCTGGATTCGATCATTGGGTTGAGAAGGTGCCCTGGAGGATGGCATGGCAACCCATTTCAGTATTCTTGCCTGGAGAATCCCTATGGACAGAGGAGCCTGGAGAGCTATAGTCCATGGGGTCACAAAGAGTTGGATGTGACTGAGGACAGCACAAAATATAAAAAAACTCTGGGGAATTTGTTTTCCAAGATGGAATAACAGAGACCAGTTGATCCTCCTCGCTAAACAACCAGAAATTATATATGTCAATAGTTTTTAAGACATAGAACATTAGGCAATGAAGGACAGTGATCCCTGAGATACAAGAACCAAAGAAGGTGAGACCTCTGATTGCCTTAGTTTACTTTCTGGATAAAGTTTCCAAGCCAAATCACAGAATTTAAGGTTTTTGTTCTATACAGAAGGAGAGGAGCTTGAGTCTAAATAAACTTTTGTTTTGAGGCAGGAAATAAATGGACCCCATTTATCTCAGCTGAACCTGTCCTCTGTGGACAGATGCTTCAAGATAAAGACAATGGCAGGGGCAAGGAGGAGCCAAGCCCTGTTGGATAAAGGGACCACATATTTCTCATACTTGAGGTCAAGAGATCTCTCTGAATATACATGAGGGTCAAAAAAGGAAGGGACACCATCCCATAATAGGTGGTGTCAGCCTCCCCATAGGCCTCTGCACTGGAAGCCATCTTGGCAAAAAGATGTACATACATGTTGGGTAGGACTCTAGGACAGATCAGGTGTGGAAAAGAAATGAAATAATTGACCATGGTAAACAAGACTCAGGGAAACTGCCCTAAATAAGTGATTTGAGTCACCTCTCTGGTGAGCACCATATCATTAGGGAGGACTCCCACACCCTTTCTCTCCAGGTGTGTATCTGTCTTGCTTTGTCTTAAACAAAATGTTCCTTTGTGTGCGTTCCCACTTGTTGTGCTGTGTCTGTGATAATATGCTTTGTAACTGTTTTTACAGGTTTTGCCACTTTGAGAAATTCACTTTGCAATGGGGGTAAAAACCAGAGCAACTTTACTCCTAGCCTCTAGCCTCTAGTGGACAAGTAACTAGGATTCCTGATTTTCACCCAGGCTACCCAAGTCCAATTCCTGAGCAGGGAACCAAGATCCCACTTCAAGCCACCACTCATTGCTGTCTCCCTGAGATCAGTTTCATAGGGAAGATGGAAGACATGAGTCTGGGTAGATTCTGGTACTAATACTGGTTGCTCCTCAGCCGACCAGTATCTGGGAGTTTTCTCTGGATCCTCCCTGATCCTTTCTGTGAGTAAATGGTGTAAATACTGGAGGAAAAGCTTGCAAGCAGATGGGAACCCTTTATGTCTGCTTTCCAAAGAGTTTCACACTGTCATCCACATCTTGCCTTTAGCACTGTATTAAACGGTTCTAGATAAAACATTTTAGAAGCGTTAACTGTATTTGACAATGTCTATCCATTCTAGGTACACAAATGCTAGGATCTTGTACTTCCCCTTAAGCATCCCTCTCTTCCCAGATTGTTTGCTTTGCAACCTCTATTCTCTGAAGGGCTCAAGAAAAGCCACTTATACTTGCCATTTACCCAGCTTTTATCTTGTCTGGAGAGTGGGAGTCTTTCTCTTTCCAGTATTTTACATAGGTGAAACATTAAGTCCATCATGCTTATCAAAATCAAAACCAACAAAGAAACACTTGCTCTCTCATTCTCTCTCATTTTTGTAATCACTTAATTCTGGCTGACCTTGGGGGGAAATATATATGTGTGTGTGTGTATACATATGTATGTGTGTGTGTGTTGTGTATATATATATATATATATATATATATAAAATATTCCAGACCTTTTACACACAGTTTACCTGGGTCATCTCATGATTCAAAATCATCCTCAAATATCTAACCATCTCTACATTTCTTTGGCATTGTAAACACTGTTCATAATACCATTTCTTTGGTGGACTTTGGCCCATATGGCACAATCATTTCTATAAACTATTAATACTTTCCTGTTAAAATGAAAAGTGGTGTCATGGATTAAGCACTGCATTTAATGAGGGAGAAAAGGAGTGTGTTTGTCCTTTCATGGCTTGTGCCTGTTCAGGATGTGAACTAGCCTTGCACTGAAGGCTATTCTGCCTGGTGCGCTTAGTCATTCAGTCATGTCTGAATCTTTGCGATGCACCAGGCTCTTTTGTCCATGGGAATTCTCCAGGCAAGAATACTGGAATGGGTTGACATGCCCTCCTCCAGGGGATTTTCCCAACCCAGAGATCAAACCCAGGTCTTCGGCTTTGCAGGCAAATTCCCAGTCTGAACCACCAGGGAAGCACTGAAACACCAGGGAAGCCATTCTGCTTCTGTGATAGGAAAATATATCAGGGGGATAGAAGCTGACAGATAAAACCTAGATTCTGTTATAACGAGAATATACATTTTCCAAGTGTATATTTCAAACATCTAAACTAGTTCAGTGAACACAATATAGTAGGAAACAAATAATTTGTTGTTAAATTCAACTAGAAGATGGCAGAGTAGGACCTGAGCTCATCTTCCACTGTGAGAACTCCAAAGTTGCAACTTGCTGCTGAACAACCATAGACAGGAAAATGTTGACTCTCACCAAAAAAAGATACCCCACATCCAAAGGCAAAGGAGAAGCCCCAACAAGATGGTAAGAGGAACGAACCTGTATTTATTGCAAGCCCCATACCCACCAGAGATGCCTGGAAGGGAGTCACAAACAAAACCTTATGTGCACCAGGACCCAGAGACCCCACAAGAGACTGAGTCAGACCTGCCATTGAGTGTTTGAGTGTCTCTCAGGAGTTACAGATCTGCAGTGGCCACCATGGGGACAGGGGCTCTGGCTGCAATAGACCTGGGAGGTGCTGCGCATGTCCTAAATCCTCTTGAAGGAGGTCACCATTAGGCCCACCATAGAGCTGAGCAGATGACCCACAAACTGGAGAACAATTGTATCAAAGAAGTTCTTGCACTGTTGCAAAAGTTCTATGGTCCACAACAGATTCCCAAACCTGGGGATCCAGCAAAAGGACTGAGGACTCCCAAGGAATTTGACTTTGAAGGCCAGTGAGATTTGATTATAGAACTTCCACAGGATTGGGGGAACAGATTCTTGGAGGGCATAAACAACACTTTGTGCACATCAGGACCCAGAAGAAAGGAGCAGTGACTGCACTAGAGACTGAGCCAGACTTGCCTGTGAGTGTCCAGGAGTCTCTGGTGTGGGTATGGGTCAACAGTGAACTGCTGCGAGGTCAGGGCACTGAATGCAAAAGTCCTGGGGGCTTCAGGGTGGTGCTGGCATAAGTCTTTTTGAAGGAGATTGCCTCAGGCAAAACCAAAGGGAGAGAACAGAGCCTCCTATGTCAACAGAAAGTTGGATTAAAGATTTACTGAGCATGGCCCCATCCATCAGAGCAAGACCCAAATTCCCTGATAGCCAAACCCTCCAATGAGGAAACTTCCACAAGCCTTTTATTCTTATCCATTAGAATGCAGACAGATGAAAATCACAATAAAGAAAACTAACCGAATTGATCACATGGATCACTGCCTTGTCTAACTCAATGAAACTATCAGTTATGTCATGCAGGGCCACCCAAGATGGATGGGTCATGGTGGAGAGTTCTGACAAAATGTGGTCCACTGGAGAAGGGAATGGCAAACCACTTCAGTATTATTGCCTTGAAAACCCCATGAACAGTATGAAAATGCAAAAAGTTATGACATTGAAAGATGAACTCCCCCACTTGGTAGGTGCTGAATATACTACTGGAGAAGAGTGGAGAAATAGCTCAGGAAAAAATGAAGAGGCTGGCCAATGCAAAAACCCAATTGTGAATGTGACTGGTGATGGAAGTTAAGTCTGATGCTGTAAAGAACAATATTGCATAGGAACCTGGAATGTTAGGTCCATGAATCAAGGTAAATTGGAAGTGGTCAAACAGGAGATGGCAAGAGTGAACATTGACATTTTAGTAATCAATGAACTAAAATGGACCAGAATGGGTGAATTGAATTCGGATGACCATTACATCTAATACTGTGGGCAAGAACCCCTTAGAAGAAATGAAGCAGCCCTCGCAGTCAACAAGAGTCCAAAATGCAGTTCTTGAGTGCAGTCTCAAAAATGACAGAATGATCTCCATTTGTTTCCAAGGTAAACCATTCATTGTCACAGTAATCCAAGTCTATGATCTAATAACTAATGCCAAAGAAGCTGAAGTTGAACAGTTCTGTGAAGACTTATGAGACCTTCTAGAACAAACACCAAAAGAAAATATGTCATTTCCATCATAAGGGACTAGAATGAAAGAGCAGAAAGTCAAGAGATACCTGGAGTAACAGGCAAGTTTGGCCTTGAAGTACAGTATGAAGCAGGGCAAAGACTAACAGAGTTTTGCCAACAGAACACACTTGTCATAGCAAACACCCTCCTCCAACAACACAAGAGACAACTCTACAAATAGACAGCACCAGATGCTCAAGACTGAAATCAGATCGATTATATTCTTTGCAGCCAAAAATGGAGAAGCTCTATACAGTCAGCAAAAACACTACCAGGATTTGACTGTGGCTCTGACCATGAACTCCTTATTGAAAAATTCAGTCTTAAATGGAAGAAAGTACGGAAAACTACTAGACTATTCAGGTATGACCTAAATCAATCCCTTTGAATATACAGTGGAAGTGACAAAGAGATTCAAGGGATTAGATTTAATAGACAAAATGCCTTAAGAGCAATTGAGAGAGGTTTCTTACATTGTATAGGAAGCTGTGATCAAAACCATCCCCAAGAAAAAGAATTTCAAAAAGGCAAAATCGTTGTCTGAGGAGGTTTACAAATATCTGAGAAAAGAAGAAAAGCAAAAGGCAAGGGAAAAGAGGAAAGATATATCCATCTGAATTCAGAGTTCCAAAGAAAGAATAGCAAGGAGAGATAAGAAAGATTTCCCAAGTGGTCATTGCAAAGAAGTAGAGAAAAACAATAGAATGGGAAATACTAGAGGTCTCTGCAATAAAATTAGAGATACCAAGGAAACATTTCATGCAAAGACAGGCACAAGAAAAGTCAGAAATGGTGCAGACTTAACAGAAGGCATAGATATTAAGAAGACATTGCAAGAATAAACAGACAAACTATACAAAAAAGATCTTAATGACCCAGATAACCACGATTGTGTGATCACTCACCTAGAGCCAAACATCCTGTAATGTGAAGTCAAGTGGACCTTAAGAAGCATCACTACAAACAAAGCTAGTGGAGGTGATGGAATTTTAGCTGAGCTATTTCAAATCCTAAAAGATGATGTTGTTAAAGTGCTTCACTCAATATGCCAGAAAATTTGGAAAACTCAGCAGTGGCCACAGGGCTGGAAAAGGTCAGTTTTCATTCCACTAGCAAAGAAAGGCAATGCCAAAGAAAGTTCAAACTACTGCCCAATTGCACTCATCTCATTCCAGCAGAGTAATGCTCAAAATTCTCCAAGTGAAGCTTCAACAGAGTGTGAACCAAGAATTTCCAGATGTTCAAACTGGACTTAGAAAAGGCAAAGGAACCAGAGATCAAATTGCGAACAGTTGTTGGATCATAGAAAAATCTAGAGAATTCCAGAAAAACATCTATTTCTGCTTCATTGCCTATGCTAAATCTTTTGTGTGGATCACAACAAACTGGAAATTTCTTAAAGAGATTGGAATACCAGATCATCTCACCTGCTTCCTGAGAAACTTGTAAGCAGGTCAAGAAGCAACAGAACGAATCAGACATGAAACAACAGACTGATTCAAATTTGGGAAAGGAATACGTCAAGGCAGCATATTGTCACCCTGCTTATTTAACTTGTATGCAGAGTACATCTGCAAAATGCTGGATCAAGCACAAGCTGGAATCAAGATTTCCAAGAGAAATATCGATAACCTAAGATACACAGATGACACAACCTTGATGTCAGATAGTGAAGAACTAAAGAGCCTCTTGATGAAAGTGAAAAAGGAGTGTGAAAAAGCTGGCCTAGAACTCAGCATTCAAAAACCTGAGATCATGGCATCCAGTCCCATGACTTTATGGCAAATAGATGGGGAAACAATGGAAATGGTGACAGATTTTCTTTTCTTGGGCTCCAAAGTGATGGTGACTGCAGTCATGAAATTAAAATGCACTTGCTCCTTGGAAGAAAAACTATGACCAACTTAGCATATTAGAAAGCAGAGACATTACTTTGTTTACAAATGTCCGTCCAGTTAAAGTTATGGTTTTTCCGGTAGTCATGTATGGGTGTGAGAGTTGGACTATAAAGAAAGCTGAGAACCAAAGAATCGATGCTTTTGAACTGTGGTGTTAGAGAAGACTCTTGAGAGTTCCTTGGATTTCAAGGCGATTAAATCAGTCAATCCTAAAGGAAATCAGTCCTGAATATTCATTGGAAGTGCTGATGCTGAAGCTCCAATGCTTTGGGCATCTGATGTGAAGAACTCAGTCACTGGAAAAAACCCTGATGCTGGGATGACTGAAAGCAGTAGGAGAGGGTGTGAGAGAGGATGAGATGGTTGGATGACATCCCTGACTTGATGGACATGAGTTTGAACAAGTTCTGGGAGTTGGTGATGGACAGGGAAGCCCAGCATGCTGTGGTCCATGGCGTCACAAAAAGTGTACATAGTTGAGCAAGCAACTGAACTGAACTGAAATTCAACTAGCATTATTTTCAAATTCTGACAGAAGTTAGAGTTAAGAATTCATCAGATATTTTAGAAAACACATCTCTAAACACTTCTATAGGACAAATAACTGCATTTCAGAAATTTTATAAGTGCAGTAAAAGCTATTTTCCTCTTGTATGTACAATTTGTTCAGAGAAAGGAAGATGATGAGCTTGTATTAACATCTTACTGAGAACCCTGAACCATTTCAGGTGCTTCACATATCTGTTACTTGATTCTCATCAAGTAACAGAAAAGGTTTGTGATGAGAATCAAGTAACAGATATGTGAAGCACCTAAAAACCTTTTCAGTATTTTATACTCTCTCTAATTCAAAGATTAGGAAATTGGCATTATTTATTCAATCTGTCAGGAAGATAAGTAAAAAGTTCTGTGTACTGGCATGGTGCTAATTTCTAACATCCTATTGTAAATAACATGAAAGCAGTCTCTTGGCCTCATGGAGTTTACAATTGTCAGTAAATAAATATATTGTACAAATTAGTATTGTTTTAAATTTGTTCATTGTTTTTACAAGCTTTGTATGTTTTGAAAATGTCCAGAAGAGATAGTTAAGAAATCCTACAAAATCAGACATAAAGACCACCTAATCGGGTTTGCAATTTCCTTCATCATCCAGTAGTTAAGAATCTGCCTTCCAATGCAGAGGATATGGGCTTGATCCTTGTTCAAGGAACTAAGATCCCACATGTCATAGGGCCAGTAAACTCACGGTGCGACTACTGAGCCTGTGTACTGCAATTGGAGAGCTCGGGTGCCCCAAACTACAAAGCCCAGATGCTCTGGAGCCCATGCACTACAAGTAAGATCCTGCATGTTGCAACTAAGACCCAACACAGCCAAAAACAAACCAACAAATAAATGAATAAATAGTTGTTTTTTTTTTTTTTTTTTTAAGATCACCAATATGGTTTAGATGATATGGAAACTTCTCCCATAGAAAATAATTTTAAGCAAAATAGTTAACCTGCCTTAAGTCAGACAGCACTGTGTGGAAGAAACACCATTTGAATTTCCATGTTTGACTCCACAGTTTTTTTTTTTTTTTAATGTAATTTGTTGTATTATATAGTTACTAAGGGTGGTCATGTATGGATGTGAGAGTTGGTCTGTGAAGAAAGCTGAGGGCTGAAGAATTGACGCCTTTGAACTGTGGTGTTGGAGAAGACTCTTGAGAGTTCTTGGACTGCAAGGAGATCCAACCAGTCCATTCTGAAGGAGATCAGCCCTGGGATTTCTTTGGAAGGAATGATGCTGAAGCTGAAACTCCAATACTATAGCCATCTCATGCAAAAAGTTCACTCATTGGAAAAGACTGTGATGCTGGGAGGGATTTGAGGCAGGAGGAGAAGGGGATGACAGAGGATGAGATGGCTGGATGGCATCACTGACTTGATGGACGTGAGTCTGAGTGAACTCCGGGAGTTGGTGATGGACAGGGAGGCCTGGCATGCTGTGATTCATGGGGTCTAAAAGAGTCGGACACGACTGAGCAACTGAACTGAACTGAACTGAAGGTAACTAATTAGTTGGCTGTTCAAAAAGAGTGAGTGTACATTTGCTACAGAACTTCTTACGCCCCAAAGCTACCTTAACCACAACGGTGTACCAGCGGACTCCCACTCTACCCACCCATGAAAGGCGACCTGGTGAGACTCTCATGAGAACACCTAACGAATGGAAACGTGATGAAGAATCTGGGAAAACCAGATAGTTCTCTTTTCAAGTCAGGTGTGTTTGTGGTTATTTTGGGAAATGTGAAGCTACAAGCTTCAAAGAGAGCAACTGACAGCCAGATGGCAACTAAACACCTTCCTCCCTTGAGACTACACGTGACTCTTCTGTCTCATTCACACAGAAACTCCCTGACCTACCCTGGTTTGTCAAATCTGAAGTCAACGTGATAATTAAGTGTAACTTGCAAAATTCAATTTCAATCTGTATCACTTCCCTTTCAGACCTACTATGTATTATATCTAAGTAAAGTTATATTTGTTTTAGTGTAAAGATTGCTTTTTATCACTAAATAAGTCCTACTTAATGGAATGAATGACTGCTATTTTAAATTAAATGGTTAATTAATATAGAACAATAATTTTTCTTAACATTTTTTAAAGAGATTTTTTGATGTGGACCATCTTTTTCTGTCTTTATAGCCCATTAATAGTGCTGTGAGAATTTCAGGTGCACAGCAGAGTGACTCAGCCACACACATACATGTATCCATTCTCCCCCAAACTGCCCTCCCATCCAGGCTGCCTAGACTTCTATTGTTTAAGTCACTCAGTGTGTGGTACTATCACAGCAGTCCTACAAAACCAATGTGAGAACGTATATTTAAAAAAGACATCACATGCAGCACTATTTTCAATAGCTAGAACACGGAAGCAACCCAGATGCCCATTAACAGATGAATGGATAAAGAAACTGTGGTACATATACACAATGGAATATTACTCAGCCATAAAAAGGAATGCACTTGAGTCAGTTCTCATGAGGTGGAAGAACCTAGAACCTATTATACAGAGTGAAGTGAGTCAGAAAGAGAAAGATAAATATCATATTCGAATGCACAAATATGGAATCAAGAAAAATGGTTCTGAAGAATTTATTTACAGGGCAGCAATGGAGAAACAGACATAGAGAACAGACTTATGGACATGGGGAGAGGGGAGAAGAGGGTGTGATGTATGGAAAGAATAACATGGAAACTTACATTACTATACATAAAAGAGCCAACGGGAATTTGCTGTATGGCTCAGCAAACTCAAACAGGGGTTCTGTATCAACCTAGAGGGTTGGGATTGGGAGGGAGATGTGAGGAAGGTTCAAAAAGGAGGAGATATAAGTATACCTATGGCTGTGTGGATCACAATAAACTGTGGAAAATTCTGAAAGAGATGGGAATACCAGACCACCTGACCTGCCTCTTGAGAAATCTGTATGCAGGTCAGGAAGCAACAGTTAGAACTGGACATGGAACAACAGACTGGTTCCAAATAGGAAAAGGAGTACCTCAAGGCTGTATATTGTCACCCTGCTTATTTAACTTCTATGCAGAGTACATCATGAGAAACACTGGACTGGAAGAAACACAAGCCGGAATCAAGATTGCTGGGAGAAATATCAATAACCTCAGATGTGCAGATGACACCACTCTTATGGCAAAAAGTGAAAGAAGCTAAAAAGCCTCTTGTTGAAGGGCTTCCCTGGTGGCTCAGAGGTTAAAGTGTCTGCCTGCACTGCAGGAGACCTGGGTTCGATCCCTGAGTCGGGAAGATCCCCTGGGGAAGGAAATGGCAACCCACTCCAATATTCTTGCCTAGAGAATCCCTTGGATAGAGGAGCCTGGTGGGCTACAGTCCATGGGGTCGCAAAGAGTCAGACACGACTGAGCAACTTCACTTCAACTTCACTTCATTCTTGTTGAAAGTGAAGGAGGAGAGTGAAAAAGTTGGCTTAAAGCTCAACATTCAGAAAACAAAGATCATGACATCTGGTCCCATCACTTCATGGGAAATAGATGGGGAAACAGTAGAAACAGTGTCAGACTTTATTTTTCCGGGATCCAAAATCACTGCAGATGGTGACTGCAGCCATGAAATTAAAAGACGCTTACTCCTTGGAAAAAAAGTTATGACCAACCTAGATAGTATATTCAAAAGCAGAGACATTACTTTGCCGACTAAGGTCCGTCTAGTCAAGGCTATGGTTTTTCCTGTGGTTATGTATGGATGTGAGAGTTGGNGCTTACTCCTTGGAAGAAAAGTTATGACCAACCTAGATAGTATATTCAAAAGCAGAGACATTACTTTGCCGACTAAGGTCCGTCTAGTCAAGGCTATGGTTTTTCCTGTGGTCATGTATGGATGTGAGAGTTGGACTGTGAAGAAGGCTGAGTGCCGAAGAATTGATGCTTTTGAACTGTGATGTTGGAGAAGACTCTTGAGAGTCCCTTGGACTGCAAGGAGATCCAACCAGTCCATTCTGAAGGAGATCAACCCTGGGATTTCTTTGGAAGGAATGATGCTAAAACTGAAGCTCCAGTACTTTGGCCACCTCATGCGAAGAGTTGACTCATTGGAAAAGACCCTGATGCTGGGAGGGATTGGGGGCAGGAGGAGAAGGGGACGACCGAGGATGAGATAGCTGGATGGCATCATGGACTTGATGGACGTGAGTCTGGGTGAACTCCGGGAGTTGGTGATGGACAGGGAGGCCTGGCGTGCTGCGATTCATGGGGTCGCAGAGTCGGACACGACTGCACGACTGAACTGAACTGAACTGATGGCTGATTCATGTTGAGATTTGACAGAAAACAACAAAATTCTGTAAAGCAATTATCCTTCAATAAAAAAATAAATTAAAAAAAAAAGGCATCACATGAACAGGTGATATGGAATGCGTCCATTATTATTACTTTTGGTTATGTTAGGTTTTGGTTGTGGTACATGGGATTAGTTGCTCTGTGGTGTATGGGATCTCAGTTCCTCTGCCAGGGATCAAACCCATATCCCTTGCATTGGAAGGTAGACCTCTGTATTGCCAGGGAAGTCCCAGGAGTGGGTCTTGAACAGTTCAAAACCTTAAGTTAGGTCACTTTTGTTTCAGACAAATCCAAAGTCAACTCTCCAGGGTGCTTCCCCAGGATGAAGCAGGGGACAAACAAAGAGATGAGAAAGGAGGGCACAGCCAGGAAAGCAGCCCCGGGCCAAGCACAGCATCAGATGCATGGGAAGAAAAGACAGGAATGGACTGTCCCCTTGCCCAAGACAGGGTGAAACTTCAGGAGAGGGCAAGGACATAGTTACAGGCAGGGACCAGCTAAGGAAGAAAGACCAGGAGAGAAAAGGGATACCCTCAGAGGGCAGCAGGCTCTGAAGTGCAGGGGTATCCTCATGTCCTCTGCCAGTGATCTTGCTGGTTCCTGGTCATGCATGAAGTCAAGGTTACATCCAATGGCTCCTACCTGGTATTTCTTTACATATCTGGAATCTCTCTAGCAAGTTCAGAGCTTATAACCTTCTGGTTTAAAGTACCTAGTAACTACTGAAAGTGAAAGTAAGCGTTGGACTGCTTCTGTCCACGGAATTCTTCAGTCAGGAATACTGATTAGCATTAGTTGCTAAGTCATTTCTCATGGACTGTGGCCTACCAGGCTCCTCTGTCCATGGAATTTTCAAGGCCAGAATACTGGAGTGCAATTCCCTTCTTCAGGGGATCTTCTCGTCCCAGGAATTGAACCCAGGTCTCCTGCATTGCAGGCAGACTCTTTACTATCAGAGCCACCAGGGAAGCCCATTATTCTACTTTTATTTGATTGGACCTATCTGGGGCACTAAGGAAAGGGACACTTTGTCTGAAAAGTCCACACTGGGAATTCCTTTCTAAGCTCCCAAAGCATCTGAACTCTGAACGAGTCTCCAGCCAAATGCTTCCTCTCCCCCATTTCTGACCCTGGGGAACAGGAGACACGTCATTCCATGTTAATATTCTCCTAGTCAGACTTTCCTGGTGGTCCAGTGGTTACGAACCCACCAGCCAATGCAGGTGACACAGGTTTGATCCCTGGTCTGGGGAGATCCCATATGCAGCGGGGAAACCATGAGCTCCAACGACTGAGCCTCACTCTGCGACTAGTGAAGCCTGCCTGCCTAGAGCCTGTAGCCTGCAACAAGAGAAGCCGCCTCAGTGAGAAGCACACACACCACGACTACAGGGTGGCCCCCACTCACCACAACTAGAGAAAGCCTGCACAGCAATGAAGGCCAAGTGCACACAAAAATACATAAATAAATAAATATTTTTTTAAATTCTCCTGTTCATCACTTCATCATCCTCTGAAGATTCTTCCTCTAATACCACTGACTTTCTTCCTGTCTTTTCTCAGCTATATCTTCACCCTTACTACCCACTAACACTCTTCCTACTAACAGACACAAATTCAAACCACCACCCCACCTCTGGAAATTGGTGGGGTTCAGTAATCCTTTTTGGGTGTAGAATTACTTGAACAATGTACATCCTTAAGAGAATCAAATGCGACATCACCCAGACTACAGCTGGCGGCTTCGCAATGCCTGTGTCCTTTTCTTTGTTTCTGAGCCTGAATCTCTTTCCCATCTCTGTGGGAGATGCTTTTTCCCTGGGTCAATTACTTGAATAAAAATCCAGAATCTTTCCAGTCTAGTCCTGAAGGAACAACCAGAAAAAGCAATAGTGGAGAAGGGTGGGTTCAATGGAAAACTATATTCAATTAAAATTGAGTCTCTGATCACCTCATGGGGCTTCCCCAATGGCTCAGCAGGTAAAGAATCTTCTTGCAATGCAGGAGACACAGAAGATGCAGGTTCAATCCCTGGGTCAGGAAGATCTGCTGGAGAAGGAAATGGCAACCCACTCCAGTATGCTTGCCTGGGAAATCCCACGGACGGAGGAGCCTGGTGGGCTACAGTCCAAAGGGTCACAAAGAGTCTGACACGACTGAGCAGCTAAGCACACTGATCACCTCATGGGAGTCTGTATGGTTAAAAAACAAAGAGGGGGGAAAATAGCAGAGAGGGAAGACAGACTTATCAGCCACGCCTGGGTGTGGGCTTACATAAGGACAGAGGATGAAAGTGAGAAATGTACTTCAAAAATAATTTCAGCAGAAAAATGTATTTAATAACCACTCAATTTAGAAAATACCATCTCTAATGAAAATGTCTCCAAGTGATAGTTTTAAGGATTTTCATTTTATATTTTTGAATGGCATTAGAATAATGAATGCTGTAAGATGAGGACATGGGAGAAAGCAGAAGAAAATCTGCTTTTTAACTAAGTTATCTCATCCGCAGTCCTACTCAGAAACTGCCACATCCATGAACGCGACTAGAGGATAACATTATAAACTCTGAGGTAATTTATACACTTTTCCTTTTTATTAAAAAATAAACAGGCAAATTTTAATTATTCACTAGAATGTTAATATAAAACCAGTGTGATAGCAGCTAACATTCTACAAACAGCCTTTTGCTGGCTTCGTGTGACATGGATGATCTAAATTCTTCCCCATTTCATTGACTATTCAATGCTCCTCCGTTGTCCCCTGCCCAATTTTGCAGCTTTGTAACACAGGAAACTTAACTTTTGATGTCCTAGTTGATGATAAATTTTTTACAAAAAGCATACTATAACACGAATTCTTAGGTCACTAGGAAACCAAAGCATCAAGATAATTCAAGTAAAAGCATGAATTTCCTTTTTGCTCCCAAATCACAGAAATAACTGCATTCGTTCTCTGTTTTGCTTTACGTGCCTTGTCTTGCTAATGTTTTCTAAACATGAAAATAACTTCTCTTTCTTTTATCTTCATAGCCTTACTCAGACTTCGTTTAAAATTCTTCTCCTTGTTACAAGAACAGAAGAGTAGAGGAGAAATGGTGAGACTCTGGTGGACTGGTTCTGCAACAAGCTGGTGAGACAAACGAAGAGGTTATGACACAGGTCTAGGATCTGGGACCCTTTGCTGGAATGCCTGTACCTGGATGGACTTTCCAGATGGCTCAGTGGTAAATAATCCTCTTGCCTAGGTAGGAGACATGGGTTCAGTCTCTGGGTTAGGAAGATCCCCTGGAGAAGGAAATGGCAACCCACTCCAGAATTCTTGCCTAGGAAACCCCATGAACAGAGGAGCCTGGCGGGCTACAGTCTGTGGGGTCACAAAAGAGCTGGACATGACTGAGTGACTAAATAATAACAACAACTGCACCTGGACACACCTCTCCTTGAGCCACAAAATACAAAGAAACTGTATGGGACTAAAAATAACTGCACGTGTGCAGCTGGGATGAGTGCTGGATGAAAGATAACATAGATCAGGAAACCCCTAATGCCACTTCTGAAGATCCAGGAGCAAAAGCAGGGTACTGCACATGTACCCTTGTACACAGCAGCACCTAAGGGGTGAGCAAAACACCCAAGTCATCCCTCCAGCCTGACCCTCCGTACCCTCACCCCATATAAGGAACCACCTCATCCCAACTCAGAGAGGGAACAGGGAACCTGTTACTTGATTTCACTCCTCTCTTCCCCCTACTTCAGCAGAGACCCCAGAAAGCCTTGCCTGAATTTCCTGTCTGGCGTCTAGTCCATTTCTATTGATTGAGGAAAGCCAAGGACCCTGATGGATAACAGGTGGAGGACCTTGTAATAGGAGGCAGAGGTTCAGCTTCCTGGGATGAAAAAGCCTCGCACTGTGTGTTGAGTTGCTTCAGACGTGTCCAACCCTTGAAGCCCTATGGACTGTAGACCACCAGGCTCCTCCGTCCATTGGGATTCTCCCAGGCAAGAAATACTGGGGTAGGTTACCAAGCCCTCCTCCAGGGGCCTTTGCTGACCCAGGGATCGAACCCGAGTCTTATGTTTCCTGCACTGGGAAGTGGATTCTTTACCACCAGTGTCATCTGGGAAGCCCCACCTTTTGGGGGCCTTGCTTCCCCTGAACTCCCTATCCTGACAAACTGCACCATCATGAGCTGTTTTGTCCTCTTTCTCCCCTATTTAGCAGGCAACCATTCATCAAATACTATTCATTCCACCCCTTTAATAGCCCCCTCAGCTGTCCGCTCCTCTCCAGCCCCACCACTCTGCCCAGGTTCAGCTCCTCATCTTGGTCACCAGATTGTGACAACAGCCTCCTAACAGGTTCCTGGTCTCCCCCCAAATTCACTCCCCTAAAGTGAAATTCTGATCACTACTCTACTACTGCAGAGAGCGAGAAGGGAGGACAGGGAGTCTGGAGAAAGGGCGTCTTATTGATCTTTATCCTCTGTGCCTAGCACATAGTGGAGAAAGAAATGGATGAACCAATTTGTCATCACTCACCTCCTGGCTATAAACCGCCAAGGCTAAAAACTTTCCACACCCACAGACAGGAATGCAAATTCTATAGCAGAGCCATAAGCCTCAGGCTGCTTCACCCACTGGCTTGCCACGTCTCCACCCTAATCATATCAGTGTTCTCACCATGGCATGCTCTTCACAGCTCCTCCAGTAAAAGGGCATGAGCTTCTTTGCCTGAGATGTCCCTCCTCCTCTGCACCTAATGACTCCTCCACGCAGGTCACTTGCTTTGTAATCCTTCTGTGAGACCTCAGAGGGTGACTTGTTCCTGAAGCCCGAGTAAGTGTACCCACAGCTCCTACCATTCCCAATAGGGCAAATCCTCACCAGACTAAGAGACACTGTCGGCATTTAAAGGGAAGGCGCTGCTCCTTATTCTTCTCTCCCCTCTCTGTCATCTCTTTTTCCAATGCCCAGAATGTTGTTGCTGTTTTATTAATAGTAGAATTGCGTGTGACTCCTGCGACCCCATGGACTGTGGCCCTCCCTGCCTAGAACAGCATCTGGTAAACATTAGATGCTCATAAAATACCTGCTGGATGAGCCTGTTCAAGGGAAACAAATACCCCAGGTATTAGGAGGACAGAAAATCTCACCCTTCCCTTCCCCACCAGTCCCTCCTCCAGCCCCTGTCTTCACCCTATCCCTTACCACCCCTCACTCTCTCATTTCCTTCCACTCCCCAGCACAGCTCAGACCTGGGCAGGGAGTCCCCATTCAAGTCCTAAATCTAATACCTTGCAGATGAAGGGAAGAGAGGGCTCAATATTATCAAGGCAGCCCAAAAGGATGAAAAATGTTCATAGAGACCTAATTAGAAATACAAATTCAGGGCCTTCCGTAAAACATTGTTATGTGTTGGTTAGGATCTACAGAACTGCTGTTGCAGTGTGAAATATCAGTTACTCTGTCGGCTAAATTCAGGGCTGGCACAGAGATCAAGTAACCATTCATGATCTTGTTCTATGGGAATAGAGGTTCAGAGTTCCCAAAGAGCCTTCTGTAAGGTAACTAACTACCAGAACAGTCAACTTGTTCATTGTGGACTGTTTTTGCTTAAGTTTTTTCCCCTTGAGTTTGTAATTCTCTCCCTGAATAATTTCTAAACTACTAAGATGAGTGGAAAGGACTCTTGTCTTATCATCAAGAAACCTATATTCCAGATCAAAGGCTCTCATTCCTGCCTACATAGTAGACACACGAAGGGAGTTTTTTAAAGTACTCATTCAAATGCCTCCATTCAAATGCCCCCATTAAGATGGTTAAAATCAGAATCTCAGGGTGGTAGGATCTTTTCAACAGTTTATGGAAGCAGCTCTTCAGGAAATTCTAATTTGCAAATTGGGTGGAGAACCTAGACTGTGTTTTGACTCATTTGTTCTGGAGTAATTTCCTCATGAATCTGACTTGTCTGATTCTTGGTTTTCTTACCTAATAAAATGAAAGCTTTGAGATGAACAAAAGTTTCTCTATATCCTGTAAGTTTCTCTTATTCTTTCCAGTTTTCAAAACGTTTGGAATTTTTATGAGTTAATTTTTGAACGTTTAGTTGCTCTATTCCTCTTGGCTTATCTGACAATGTACAAATCAAGAAAAAACAGACAGAAATCTGCAAAGACCTTTTAGTAACTGAGACAGAAGGAGTTGCAGGCAACGTTCCAATTTGAAAAGTATTCTTCCCACATACTTAACTACTTCCTGGGAAGACAAAAGTTACATGTACAATTACTTAATTTTACAGTTTTTTTTTTGAGCCATTATATTAAAAACTTTTAAAAAGGAAAAGAAAAAAAGTCCCCATACTATACAATATTTCACTCCCTCAGATATATAGCTTTATCATTCTAACAATGCCTTTCTTTGCATATGCTTCCATTAAAACCATGACTGCAGAGTAAGCTGAGGATTTCAATGATGCCCCCTCACTCCCGAAGTCTTTTTTATTCAGTAGCTCACTGAGCAATTTAACACACAGGGTCCCTAATTTCTTTATTCTAAGGATGGCAATATAACCTTTGTCTTGCTTTGACCAATTTTTCTCTTAGTTAACACATCTTTTCAAGTTTAAAAAAATATTTTTTTCATTGATTTGGCTTTATAAAGTAAACTGAGAAAACTGCAAATATTTTGTGAAAAACAAATAAAGAAATATTCACCCTTGCAGAAGAAAAGAGAACACAGGAGAATCGCTTGCTCCATTTTATAATATTATGGTACATTGTGTAGTCTCATGTCAGTATTTATTATCAGTCATTTAGTTTACGATAGAGAATAACTTTGATTACTGATGCTTGTAGTATTACTCACTCTGTCTTGGACTGTTTGAAGATCTGTATTTTTATTACAAAGTCCAATAAAAATAAAGTGAAAAACCCATAGGTCCCAAAACTGATTCCTGGCTAGTGCTGTATGTCACTCCTTTCCAATCTAAAAAGTATTTCCTTCTACTGTTAGTCTCTGTCTCTCGCTCATAAGCAAATTTATCTCCTAATGCTTCATTCTTTATTTTAGCCATTAATCTCCTATTGAGAACCTTACCAAATGCTTTTTGCAGATAAAAATATTTAATATCTACTAGATTTCCCCATCCACAAAGCCATCCAACACTGCTTAGAGGGGAAAAATCAATCTTTTGTACCTGAATTTAAGTTTGCTGGTTTGACTCAATGTATTTTTCTTGAAACTTCTTCAAGTCTTTACAGGAAACAAGAGAACCATAGGGCAACAATGCTGCTTCTCTTTGTTATGGGTTCAATTGTGCTCCCTAAAAAGGCATGTTGAAGTTCCAATCCCCAGAACCTCAGAAAGTAACCTATTTGAAAATACTGTCATTTCAATTGCAACCAGTTAGATAAAAATAAAGTCTTACTATGTAAGCTGGGCTATTACATGATGGGTGTCCTTATAAGAGAAGAGACAGAAATACACAGGAAGATGACCATGTGATAATGGAGGCAGAGATGAGAGTAACACATCTATTAATATAAGCCAAGGCTTCTCTGGTGGCTCAGACAGTAAAGAATTTACCTGCAATACAGGAGACCCAGGTTCAATCCTTGGGTCAAGAAGATCCCCTGTAAAAGGGAATGGCTACCCACTCCAGTATTCTTGCTTGGAGGAATCCTTGGACAGAGGAGCCTAGCCGGCTATATGTAGTCCATAGGGTCACAAAGAGTTGGATACGGCTGAATGACTAACACACACACACACAAGGCATGCTAAGTATTGCCAGCAAACAACAGAAGCTTTCTAGCAAGAAAGGATTCTCTGCTACAGATTTCAGAAGGAGAGAGCCTTGTGACACAGTCTTAATTTCAGACTTCTGCTTCCCAGAACTTGAAAACAAACATGCATTGTTTTAAGGTACCCAGTTCCTGGTACTTTCTTAGGGTGCAGTTAGAAAACCAATACCCTCTCTCTTTTCCCATTAATCCCATATTTGCAGGCCCTGTCTATCCTGGATTTAAGTCTACCCAGAAATTTCATACATACACAACCTGTGTGTATGTGTGCAGGCATGTAAAATATTTTTCTCCTTTAGTATCAGACTCAACGCTGAAGAATCACATTTAGCACTTAGAGCCAAAGGATCATATTTAACATTTAGATTCAAAGGATCATATACAATGTTTCTTCTTTCAGGATCATATTTACCTCCAAAGCAGAAAGCACCCCAATGGTTGCTGAGTATCACATATCTAACACTGGCTCCAATGGGCTGTCACCCCAGCCAGTTCTTTGAATACCTCCTACTTCCTGACGTGGCCATGCCAATTCCAGAAAACTTGGACTTTATCAAAACTCTGCTTTATACTGGGCTGAAATCCATCTTTCTATATCTTCTAAAAGTAAGGTGCCAGTCCTCCATCCTTGGGTGATAGACAACAGTCCTGTCTTTTCATGCCTTGTTGTGTACGCTGCTGCTGCTGCTGCTACTGCTAAGTCGCTTCAGTCGTGTCCGACTCTGTGCAACCCCATAGACGGCAGCCCACCAGGCTCCGCCATCCCTGGGATCCTCCAGGCAAGAACACTGGAGTGGGTTGCCATTTCCTTCTCCAATGCATAAAAGTGAAAGTGAAGTTGCTCAGTCGTGTCCGACTCTTCGCAACCTCATGGACTGTAGCCCACCAGGCTCCTCTGTCCATGGGATTTTCCAGGCAAGAGTACTGGAGTGGGTTGCCATTGTCTTCTCCACTTGTTGTGGAGATATGTGCATAAAAGCACGTGAACACAATATCACAACCCCAATGCTCATATTCTTCCCAAATAAGATGTCTCCTTTCCTTTCAATCACTCTGCATGAGGATGTTTCAACTTCCCTATTTCATGCTCGGCGATCCTTCTACACATGCTCCAGTACCATTTCCATCCTCATACCCTTTCATCACATCTCTCTGCTCCTTCATTCTCATACGGCCCTCAGCCTTGACCTCTCTCCTCATCCTTCCTCAGGTGGAAAAGAAGAAGGTCCACTTCAGCTGCTGCCTGTGAGCTGCTCCCTGGGCACTCCCAAGGAGGAGAATCTAAAAACAAGCTAGAACCTTGTACAGAACTCAAGTGGCCATTGATACGCATGACCCTGCACGTGCATCATCATGGGACCATCAGCAGAGTGGGTAGATACTGTGGAAGCTACTTGAGCTCAGGGTTCTCTTGCAATCTTCCCTTTCATTTCAACAAGGATTTGCTGTGGGTCTATCATGGGTGGGCCTCTGGGTTTGCCCTCACGTGGCTCTTTCATGAGTATTTCATGTCTACCACCTCCTAGGGGATTCCTTGGTGGCTCAGCTGGTAAAGGATCTGCCTGCAATGCAGGAAACCTGGGTTTGATCCCTGGGTTGGGAAGATCTCCTGGAGAAGAAAATGGCAACCCACTCAAGTATTCTTGCCTGAATAATCCCATGGACAGAAAAGCCTGGTGGGTTACAGTTCATGAGGTCGAAAAGAGTCAGACACGACTGAGCAACTAACTCACTCACTCACTTCCTAGAGTTTTTCTCCAAACATTCTCTCTCTATTGTCTTATTTTTCTTGTCCTCCATAGAAAAGTACCTTTCAACATATAAATCTCATTCAGGGATTCGAGAAATACTTCTGGGCCTCCAAAGGTCAAACATAGCTTCAACTTATCTTTCATAATCTAGATTGATGGCAGGACAGAGAGCAGGATGGTGCAGTGACTAAAGTATGGAATCTGGGGTTGAGTCCTTCAGAATTCTGCTCCATCCTCCATGCGTGGCCTCAGTCTAGTCACTTAACCTCCAAGCCTCAGGTCTCCAAGCCACTCAATGCTGATAAGGTACCTCCCCTACTTTGCTTTAGGACAACTGCAAAAAGAATTTGTGAACTACTCCACAAGATTTATTAACCTTTGTTCACAAAATGAGTCAATAAATACGTATGGTGGTGGTTTAGTTGCTAAGTCATGTCTGCCTCTTCTGACCCCATGGAATAAAGCCTGCCAGCCTCCTCTGTCCATGGGATTTCCCAGGCAAGAATATTGGAGTGGGCTGCCATTTCCTCCTCCAGGGGATCTTCCCAACTAACCCAGGGATCAAACCCGCATCTCTTACACTGCAGACAGATTCTTTACCACTGAGCCACCAGGGAAAGCCCAAATATGTATATCAAGTATCTCCCTGGTGCAGAGGACTAAGGGGCCCATTGGAGGGTTTCAATTCCACAGCATTTGAGTTTGCTAATAGGTGAGTAACTGGCACAGATATTATATGACAAATAACAAAAATCAACACATGTTAGGAAATAAAGACAAATGAATAACAATCTCAGAGACACAAGCAACGACCTATGGGTCTCACCTCCAAATCATAAACCAGAATTTCACTAACGAAAAAAAAATCCCTAATTCTTCTGCTGAGAAAAATACAGATCTCTTTAAAAAAATGAATTTTATATATGTTGTGGCTCAGATGGTAAAGCATCTGTCTACAATGTGGGAGACCCGGGTTCGAACCCTGGGTTGGGAAGATCCCCTGGAGAAGGAAATGGCAATCCACTCCAGTACTATTGCCTGGAAAATCCCATGGACAGAGGAGCCTGGCAGGCTGCAGTCTATGGGGTCGCAAAGAGTCGGACACGACTGAGCGACTTCACTTCACTTCACTTCTTTTTACAATTGTATATTTTGATGTCCTTGTACCTGATGACCTATCCCATAAAGAAGCATTTTCTAGGCACTGGCTATGTGCAAGTCTTTCTGCCCGGAGGATTTCTCTTAGCAAGCCAGGTCTATAAAATGCAGTTTATATGCTTTTGGAATAAGGTGGGTTACTTTTTTTTTTAATTTCACATAGTAAAATTTTACACAGACTAGTGTACACCACATAAAAAACTAAGCTTAGAAATATTCCCTCCCTGCCCCTCCTCCCTAGAAGGAGACACAGCCATGAGGAGACAAAACAATTACTTTATGCTTAAATGCTTAAATAGACTTAACCTGTTTTAAAAAATGACATGCATGGACCAAAACGCACCATCAGTAGTTCCTGCTCTGCTGGGAGGCCAGCAAATATGGGAAGTCCTCTCTTCTGTGGAGTTTTTTATTTTATACTCAACAAAGGATGGGGAGGGTGTGGGTGGGCAAAGGTAAAAATTTTTGCTTGGGGCCTTGAATAAGATGGCAAGTTAATTAGTTTTTACTCTATAAGTGGTTTAATTTTCAGGGCTGGTTTAAGGAACTGTAAATAATTCTACACTTTAAATTCTTTACTTTTTAACCTAATACATGTATATTCTTATGCTTTCCACAGTGATAAACTTTCAACTGAAGCAAACTTTTTCATAAATTAAATGCTTTTCCTATGAAAGGCAAGATCTTATTTAAAAAAAAAAAAAGCAGGCTGGAACACCACAGGGGTCTGCATGTGCCATCTGGATCAATACTCCTTCAGGATACAAAGATTTGCAGCCTAAGATGAAGGACTCAGTGTGACTTATGACAGTCTTTAGAAAAATAAATCTATACTGTCATTTATACTAGGATTGATTCACATTTAAAATTTTTTAACTTTTAAAAAAGTCTTAGATGTTAATTTGCTATTAATCACAGCAGTTTTTTTTTTTTTAGGGTTTTGGTTTCCTTCAGTCACAGCAAATTTCCCACTGTTTTCTCTCTTTTTAATTTATTTAATGGCTTCTCTTCTATTCTCTTCTCTTTTTCTCAGCTTCATCTCATTGTTTCTGTATTACTTTGATCTTATTGGGTTGCATTTCGAGTATTCCCTCCGCTGGTTCCTACTTTTTTCATTTTTGATTTCCTATACGTTACAAAATCCCAGCCAAGTTCAAAACTCATTTCGCATTCCCTTCAAGGTCTGCTTTTCTCAAGCCCCATATTTTTATGTTTGTACTCTTCCCACAGATCTTCTCAGCAATTCAAACCTGATGACATTATGATTGCATCTTTAGTGCTTTTCTACTCCAGCCTTATTTATCATGCCTGCATTATTTCCAAAGATAAGGTCTAGCATAACTTCAGAGCAGAGCTTGTTAGCTGTTGCGTGTGTGTGAACAGTCCAGGCTACTGAAAGATAAAGCCATGTGCCTACAATCTGGCTTTATTCTTAATGTGTGCATTTGCTGGGCGGAAATCCCTGAGCAGTAGATGACCTGCTTTCGACTTCTCTTTTCTATAAGCATGTTTCCCTTTCTATCTTACTTCCTATCACCTTGTTCTTGGATTGTTTGATGAAAAAAATATGGTGCTCGTTTCTCTTCCCTGATTATATTCCCTTCAAACTGTTTACTCCTACTTCACCGTCTTCTTTTTTTGTATTTCTCTCACCACATTTCCACTAATGTAAAAGTAAGATTGATTTTCTCTCTTTTTTGAAATATTTTATTTTAATTAATTACTTTATTTATTTATTTGGCAGCCTCGGGTCTTGGCTCCAATACACAGGATCTTTGTTGCATCACGTGAGACCTTTCATCGCAGTGAACAGACTCTCTAGCTGGAGCTCAAGGGCTCAGTAGTTGCGAAAGCACTTAGTTGCCCCATGGCATTCGGGATCTTAGTTTTCTAATGGGGACTGAACCTGAGTCCCCTGAACTGCAAGGTGGATTATTAATCACTGGACCACCAGGGAAGTCCCAAGATCCATTTCACTGATGAAAAAGTCAAGGCAAAACATTTTTCCTTGGTCCTTTCCTTGCCTCTGGAACTATCTAAGAATCCTAAGAAACCCTTCAGACATCATACCACACTGCTTGGACTGCTCAAGCCATACTTTGTATACATAATCTCCTTGCCAAAGGTATATTTTTTTCTAACTTTTTGTTCAATTAAAATAGAAATTTGCTCTCAAAACAACATGTCCAAACTCTACAAAGTTGTGACACACCAGGAAAGAGGAATCTAGATCTAATCTAATCTAATTTCATTTTGCCGTTTTCACTTTTCTTTATCTCGTCTTTCTCATTGATTCATTTGTATATTCCACAGTATTTCCTTAGGCTTTCTTAGATGTCAGACATGGTAGCAATCACAGAAGAATACAGATAAGTAAGATAAGAAACTCTTTGGCCTCAAAGAGGTTCATAGTTTTATATATATATATATATATATATACACACACACACACACACAATGTATGTATAACTATATATATATATATACACACACACACACACATACCCCTAACAGGTAAAACAATTGATGACGATACTATATGACAAATGCTACTGGTATTTATAATTATCCAAGAAGGAGGATAGAATAAACAATTAATTTTGCCTTTAAAAGATCATAGAGAAATCTGACAGAGTATGAAAATTTCACATAAATCTTTAAATAAAAACGGCTATCAGGAGGGGAGAAGGCTACAACAGACAGAGGAAATGATGTAAAGAAGACAGAAATACCTGGGATATTTACAAATAGCAATAATGACTATACAAAACAGCAGTAAAGATAATCTTTTTTTTTTCTTTTAAATATAGGGGTCTTATTTATTTGTTTGCTTTTATTACTTTCTTTGTTGCAGCATGCAGGATCTTTAGTTGGATCACGTGGGAACTAGTTCCCTGACTAGGGATAGAATCCAGGGCCTCTGCATTGGAAGTGCAGCATCTGAGCCACTGGAGCACCAGGGAAGTCCCTACAATAAAGATACCCTTTTAACTAATTTAATTCTTATTTTACCATAGAAGAATATCTACCTCACAGAGTTATTGTAAAGATTAAATATAAATAAAACTCTTAAAGAGTACCTGTCACACAGTAAATGCTCAAGAAATGCTACCTATCATTATTGTTATATTACAGATTATATCACATATATTTCATCTATTCAAAATATTTTCTTTATTTTTTTATTTTTTATTTTTTTCGGTTCTTGGATCTTTGTGGATCACTGGGGCTGCTGAATAAGTGATCTCATACATGGCTGAAGAGCTGAGGTGGCTGCTACGCTTTCATCATGAAAAAATTAGAAACAATGGCAACAATATCTAAAAAGTATACCATAAAAAAGAATGACACATCTAATTATGATTCTCAGTGAATCAGATTTTTTTTTATAACTTTCTTTTCTAAGAGAGTCAAAAGCTGGCAAAACAAGTTCATATGTAAGATTCATTAAACAATTCTACTAACACAATAAGCTTTAGGATCAGTACAGAATAGAGTCCAGCTCAGTTTCTTTTATCTCCTACAGGTATACCAGGGCTTCCCTGGTGGCTTAGTGGCCAAGAATCCATCTGCAATGTAGGAGCCTCAAGAGACGTGAGTTCGATCCCTGGGTTGGGAAGATCCTCCTGAGAAAGATTCTTACCTGGAGAATCACAAGGACAGAGGAGCTTGGCGGGCTACCATCTGTGGGGTTGCAAAGAGTTGGACAGGACTGAAGTGACTTAGCACACACAGCTACACCAAAATCACATGTGTTACTTCATTTGAACTGATAATTAAATGAATTTATTTGTTCAAGGGTCACAAATTCTGTAAGACAAAACAAGAGTCCAAGTCTTCTAACTCCCATGACCATGGCTCCTTCCTGTAAAACATTTTGAAAGATTCCTCAGTGTTAGTTCCTCAGTCATGTCCAACTCTTTGCAACCCATGGACTGCAACCCAGGCTCCTCTCTCCATGGAATTTTCCAGGCAAGAATACTGGAGTGGTTTACCATTTCCTTCTCCAGGGGATCTTCTCAACCCAGGGATCAAACCTGGGTCTCCTACACTGCAGGCAGATTCTTTACCAACTGAGCTACCAGGGAAGCCCTAGATTAAGCCAAAAGCTAGGCTACTAATCACTTAGTTGACCAAAAATGTAAACACACACTGGATAACCAAGTGTTTACTTACAGTGATGTATAACACCAGACTAACATAGTTATATATATTTTTACCTCTCTCTCTTTAGAGAACTGGGTTTATAATAATAGAAATGGCTATCAAAATTATAAGATAAAAATTATTATGAATGTAAATAAAAACTCCTTTCTAGATTTTTGATGCTAAATCAATGGGAAAACAAAAGCCATGAAGAATTCCAGACATGATAGAATAAATGTTATGAGACTTGCCCTCCTGCTATAAATTGTTATATAAATAACTGTGCAACTGAACAAAATATATAAGGCAACTATTTTTAGGCATTGGGAAACTGGCAGCTCAAGATAAAGACCTTAAGGTAATTCAGATATACAATAAGGACTTTTAATCAGCTATTACAAATATGTTCAAGAATTTTAAAGAACATATGATCTCAATGAATGAAAAACAACGGAAAAGAGTAGAAAAATTAAAATTCTAAAAAATAACAAATGGATTCTAAAACTAAAAATGTTCATCAGCACAAATTTCAGTAGATGGGCATAAAAGTAAATTTAAGGCAGAAAATAAGGGTCAATGAACTTGAAGAAAGATCCATGTATATTAGCCATTCAGAAAAAGGGGGCTGAGGGTTGGAGGGGAGATTAAAATTGAAGTTAAAAGGGCCCTGTAAGCTGTGGACAATATCTAACACTCAGGAACTTGGGTCCCAGAAGGAAAAAAAAGACTGGGGAAGAAAATATATTTGGAAAAATATTTTTTTTAATGTCTAAAACAACAACCTACAAATCCAAGAAGCTCAATAAACTCCAAGGAAGGATGAATATGAAGAAAATCACACTTATGCACATCATAGTCAAATTAGTGAAAAATAAAGAGAAATATTGGTGGCCACAGCCAGAGTAAAATGAAACATTACTTACAGGAAAACAGGAAGAAACAGAATTCCAAGAAATGGAATGATAAGGTTAAGTACTGAAACAGAAATAAAACTGCAACCTAAAACTCCATATTCAGCAAACCACCCTTGAAACATGGAGGTGAAAAAAGACATTTTCCAATGAACAAAATCTGAGAGAACTAATCACCAGCAGACTACAGGAAGAATAAGAGATAAAGAAATGACATGCAAAAGACTGGTTTTACCTAGGTTTCTTCTTTTAATTTCCTTAAAAGACAATATCTATTAAAAATCACATCACTTTGAGGAGGGGTTTATAAACAGGTAGAAGAAGAATAGTAAAATAATTCTGGGGACTAATCAGGGTGTAAATGGAGCTTCTGTAAGGCTTTTATATTTGTGACCTATGAAGTGTAAAGAGGAATATAGGTATGCCTCATTTTATTGTGCTTTGCATTATTATACTTTACAGATATTGCATTTTCTATAAATTGAAGGTTTGTGGCAACCCTTCATCAAGTAAGTCTATCAGGACCATTTCAAGTCTCTGTGCCATGTTTTGGTGATTCTTGAAATGTTTCAAAAATGTTCAATCAGAAATCTTTGATATTAATAAATTAATAGAACAAGTAGACCAAAATAAAACCAAACAAAATCATATCTAAAAAATGCGACCAACCAACTTGAGTTAATTGACATTTACAGAACATTATGACTGACACTGGCAAATAAATGACACTTTTTTCAGTGCACTTGAAGCAGATACTTAAATATACCATAAAATGGGATATAAAATAAATCTCATTAATTACAAAAGGCAAAAGATTCTTAAAATGGATATTCTTAAGCATAAAAGAATTTTAAATTTTAAGTCACTAATAATGATATCCATAGAAACATAAAATATTTGGAAATTAAACATTTCATACTAAATAATACTCCAATAACATTCTAAACAGAAAAATTAGAAAACATTTTTAACTCAATGGTAAAGCAAAAAAAGAAAAATACTGGTTCTTCGAAAAGATTAATAAAACTGGCAGATCCCTAGCAAGCCTATATTTTCTACCAAAACAAAACAAAGAACAACAACAATAAAAGGAAAGAAAACAAAAATGGTTGATATTGGGAATAAAAAAGGAGATATAACTACGGACCCTACAGACATCAGACTAGTAAGAGAATATTCTAAACAACTTATATCAATAAATTCAGCAACTCCTATATTTGTACAATGAAAAACAAGCAAGCAAACTTCTTATACACAGAATGATGTGAATGGATCTCACAGGTATTACACTCAGGGCATGTAGGTGAAAAAAAAAAAGAAAGAGTACATACTGTATAAGTATAATGTTCTAAAACTGGCAAAGCTAATCCATGGTGATAAAATCAGACCAGTTACTGCACCTGGAGCAGAAGATTAAAAAGAGCAGAACTGACGTCAAAGGTGAACAAATGCTGTTTCTGGGAAGATGGAATATACAATTGTCAAAACTCATCATATCGTACATGTTAACACTTGAACTTTATTGACTGTAAGTTTACTTCAATGAAGCTGATTTTGAAGAAAACAAAAAAGGTTTTTAGATAATACAGAAACAGGATGAAATGTGCAGGCAGTCCACAAATTTCATTTAAAAAATTTTCCAAAACCTACTTCATTTCTATTATATACCTCCATAACAGAATGAGAAGCAAAAACTGTGGGTCAGGAAGTGCTAGATGCTTTCATATACATCTCACAAAGACTGTGCCTTTAATTCATGATAAGCTCTGGCACAGTGCCTTGGGAGACAGATGAGTTAAAACTGAAAAAGTGAGACACCTGAGGCCAGAACACTTGGGTTCAAATAATGACTTATATGATCAGTTAGCTTTGGGACCTTAGGCAAGTCCCTCCATCTTAAGTTTCTTCATCAGCTACAGGGCTGGTATGAAGGTGAAGGAACATAATTTTGAAGTATCTAGTAAAGCACATCACAAATACAAGTTCTATCACTCACAGTATCAGACACTGATCAGATGAAAAACCGAAGGAGATAAACAAGATGGACTGGGATACGAGCCGACAGGAAGAGACAGGTGACGGCATGTTTCCAGTCACATTTCTGTCTGTGGATGCAAAGGGTGGGGCGGAGGGTGGAACAGACATGTCCAAGCATGAGGACCTAATAATGTTCCTATTTTAACCAACAGGTACAGGGTTGGCTTGCTCACCCAGAATGAATACACTTTCACTGTGACCTGGATCACGCCATTCTGGGCTAACTCCCTGGTCCTGTTTCTAGGAGCATGAAAAGAGAGGCTACCTGTCTGCCAAGACTCCAATGGGCTTTCCCCAGGCTCCTGAGGGTTCCAGCATCTTCTATCATTGGGGACCTTTGGAATACCAATATAACTGATGACCCATTCGTTACAATGTTCCATTCTTCCCTATCCTTAGGTTAGGATAGGGAAGAGATCTTCCCTTCTCTGTAGAGCAGAGATCTTCTGAATACAGCAGCAAACCAGAGCAACAGCTTCATTAATGCCTGGTTGGCTGATTTTCAGTACAATTCCAGGGAACCATGCTAGGTCTGAGAGAGTGTTTAACGAAAAGTACATGAGTAGAAAAATCTACAGGGTGACTGCGATAGAGGCCCAAATTTAAGAAGCAAGAAGTCACGTATATTCATCCAAACATGGAGCCACTGGTAGGGCAGTTAAAGATGCAACACTCGGTCTTGGTATAGAAAGCTATCTGACAGAGGTTTCAATAAACTTCTGTGGGGAGGATTTCCTTGGTGGTCCAGTGGTTAATAATCCACGTTGCAATGCAGGGGATGAGGGTCTGATCCCTGGTCGGGGAACTAAGATCTCACATGCTGCAGAGCAACTAAGCCCAGAGGGAGCAACTATTGAGCCATGCACTCTGGAGCCCATGTGCCATAACCAGAAAGCCAGCTGCTGTGGCTGTTGCTAAGTCGCTTCAGTCGTGTCTGACTCTGTGTGACCCAATAGACGGCAGCCCACCAGGCTCCCCCATCCCTGCGATACTCCAGGTAAGAATACTGGAGTGGGTTGCCATTTCCTTCTCCAATGCATGAAAGTGAAAAGTGAAAGTGAAGTCGCTCAGTCGTGTCCGACTCCTAGCAACCCCATGGACTGCAGCCTACCAGGCTCCTCCATCCATGGGATTTTCCAGGCAAGAATACTGGAGTGGGTTGTCATTGCCTTCTCTGAGAAAGCCAGCATGATGCCGCAACTACTGAGCCCCTGAGCCAGAGCTACAGTCCGTGCACAACAGAAGATCCTGCGCCACCTGCAGGGCACGGCAGGTAAGTCATGGAGCCTCGCACATAAAAGGAGACTGCAGAGGCTCAGGCAGAGTTTTGGAAAGGACCTTTATGAAAGCCAAGCTGAAAGAATTTTTTTTTTCACCTTTTTTTTTTTTTTTAACTTTATTTTACTTTACAATACTGTATTGGCTTTGCCATACATTGACATGAATCCACCACTGGTGTACATGAGTTCCCAATCCCAAACCCCCTCCCACCTCCTTCCCCATATCATCTCTCTGGATTCTGAAGGAATTTATATTGTATCTTGAAAACGAAGGGCCGCCACCAAAGGATTTTAAACAAGCAGTACCACAACCCAATTAGCATTCCTGAGAGATGATTCTGGCAACAGTGTGGAGAACAGATTGAAAGGGGACAGAAGCAGAGACTGGGAAACTAGTTAGAAGACCGTTGAAGTGATCCATGTGGGGAATGACAGTGGCCTAAGATAGCAGCATACAGGATGGAAAGAATGTATGAAATACAGCGAAAAACAGAATTCTCAAGACTGATTCACTGACTCCTACGAAGGTGAGAAAAAGCGATCAGTGTCAAGCTTGGGTGTATGAATAGCTAGACCTGCTGTTTGCGAAAACAAAGACTGAGTCAAGCTACATTTCAAAAAAAAAAAAAAAAACAATGACACTGCCCTAAATTTAAGAAGAAAAAAAAATAAAGCACAGACAAAAGCTCAGGCTGCCTTAGATAGGACAGATACGGATCTCTGAAAAAATCAAACACTTAAATTCACAGAGAGGAATAAGTCAGAGTTAAAGAAATTCCTGTCTAACATATGTTGATGAATGAATAATCAAAGACTAACGCAGAAGGCAATTCACTAACAAGAGAGCCATCTACTGCCTTACAAGGATAATGCAGTGATGAAACGCCACACAAAAACGTGGAAGAAAGCCAAGTTTGTGACCATTTCCCATTTCACATGTATTCATAAAATAGCTGACTCCTCCCACGGGAAAAAAAAAAAAAAAACCTCTCCAAGTGGTTAGCTGTTGCTGCTGCTAAGTCGCTTCAGTCGTGTCTGCTCTGTGCAGCCCCACAGATGGCAGCCCAGCAGGCTCCCCTGTCCCTGGGATTCTCCAGGCAAGAACACTGGAGTGGGGTGCCATTTCCTTCTCCAATGCATGTAAGTGAAAAGTGAAAGTGAAGTTGCTCAGTCGTGTCTGACTCTTAGCGACCCCATGGACTGCAGCCCACCCAGCTCCTCCATCCATGGGATTTGCCAGGCAAGAGTACTGGAGTGGGGTGCCATTGCCTTCTCCACAAGTGGTTAGCACTTTCAGTTAATAGCCACATGCTTCGACTTACCAATTTTTCTTGAAAGCATCCATTCAGTACATACCATTATTTCAATATGAAACGCTTACCTGCCATCATGGCTATCATGCTGGCTTTATAGACGTTGGTGAGAGATCCAAGTTCTCCTGTGGCTAAGATGGTTTTGAGATGAGCCTCCCCACAGGCCTTGCGAAACTGGCGAATCTCATCATACAGGGCTGAGGAAGGAAATAATTGAGGCCGTTACAAAGCCGGCAAGTGATAACATAACTTGGCAGCCATTTAGAACTGGTAGAACCCCTCTCAGATTTAGGAAACATAAACCATTTGTCACTTTCTAAAAAATCATCCCAATTTAATATTGCCTCAAGCATTCTGTTGCACTTCCCCTCCTGTTCTAAGGAACTCCTTCGTTTGCTACCATGAAACGAAGTTTCTATGCCCTGGCCCCAGGTCCCAACCCACAGAGCTTTTAAAGTATCATTATAAAGACATGCAAATTACAAATAATTTCTACTGCTCTGTAGGATGGTTACTTAGGAGAAAAAAAAGAAATTCATCTACCATACATACAGGGGTGTATCACTTTGCAAACTAACGAAAAAAAATCCTCCAGTCCTTTTGAATTCTCCCATTCACACATAATAAGTTCTCTTGTTGGAATATAAAGCAGGCCTTTCCTGAGAGCTCTGCTAACGAAAATAAAGACAGGACAACTTGCCCCGCTCTCTGTCAGGGCATTTCTCTATGCATGCATGTGTGCTAAGTGCTTCAGTTATGTCTGACTCTGCAACCCTACGGACCATAGCACGCCAGGCTCCTCTGTCCACGGGATTCTGCAGGCAAGAATACTGGAGTGGGTTGTCGTGCCTTCCTCCAGGGGATCATCCCAACCCAGGGATCAAATCTGTGTCTCTTACATCTCCTGCACTGGCAGGCAGGTTCTTTACCACTAGCGCGACCAATATATCAGACTAAAAAGCGTTGAGCCTAGACAGGGAGTGCTGGGTGTACGTACACAAATTCAGCCGTGGGGAAATTCAGAGATGCAGCTTTGAATCTATTCACCTCTGACCCCAGTACCACATTTGCCTTCTAGAGCTCCATATAGCACTCATAAAGCACCTGAACTGAAAATATATATATATTTATTTTATATACATACACACATATATACCCTCAAAGCCCATTATATTCAATAAAATTAAATTGAGGGGGAAACATTTCATATTCAAAGTAACAGAATATGAGCAGCAAAATCAGTACAGTATAATGAGTATTAAAATTCTGAAAAATTATTTAAGACTGTCTATTGCCAATAACACCAAGCTCTTACCCTGCATCAGGTTGGCTACGTCTCATTTCCTGAACTTCAGCTATTGCTACACTATCAGGATTAGGGTAATAATAAACATTAGGGTTAGGAGAAGCATTTTTAATGCTAAAATGAGAGTTGTAGAATTCACAGGTTTTCTAAAGTACTTATAAAAGACTAAAAATCAGTCTTGAGTCAGAAAACTAAGTCAAACCACTCAAGTTTTTGGTGTTTTTATTTTTGAGGGGGGATATGCACCATGCCAGACACCATGCAGGATCTTAGTTCCCCAACCAGGGATGGAACCCACACCCCCTGCAATGGAAGCATGGAATCCTAACCACTGGGCCACCAGGCAAGTCCCCAAACCGTGAAAGACAAAGACGGAACAAAACTTGACTTCTCAGTTTTAGAAAACCCAAACTTAGCTTGAAGCGCGAACGATTCTATTACAAGACACATGGAAAAGTACAGTTTTGTTGCCTCCAAGAGGTACCCACGGTTTTTTTCAAGAAAGGGTGGAATATTTTTACAAATTCCTAACAGTCAGTAGTTGTTTCAGAAATGACCCGAGATGCCACAGTGCCTACCTTACCCTGCATGTCGCACCTAAACCATGAGAAAATCATATCACCCACAGCTCCAATACAACAACATGCAAGAACAGGATAAACAGCAAAAGACTACGCGGCAGTAACAATTTACACTCTTTCAACTCAGAGAGTGAATCTTGGATGGAATAACAGTTCTTGAAAATGGAAAGTTGTCCTCTAAGAACTAGTGACAAGGAAACCTCTTGAGCTAAAAATTCAAGAATGATAATCTGGAATTAAGTTGTGATCTAATTAAGGATTTTTCTTCCTAGTACAATGAGCAATCTCAAGGGTCAAACAAAGGTGGATTTAAAACAACTCCAACACTTTCTGTGTGACCTTAGGCAAGTTATTTCTCCCAGCCTCAGTTCTAGCCTTAAAGTATCAATAATAATATTTATTTTAGAGGTTATTTGAGGATTAAAAGATAAGTTATATACATATGGATAGGTATACACACACACAAAACTTTGTGCATTGCCTAGCTTATTGTAAGCATTCAAAAAGTTTAATCATTATTATTAAGTTCAGAATTCTAGTAAAATGAATTTCCACTAAGTGTTGTTGATAAAAGTCAAATCTTGGTTCATGGCCTGACCCAACTTTTTGTACTACACTGAAATTTTGTTATATGGATTACTGCTTACATTCAGTGAGCCATCAGATAAGGCGTGAAAATATTCTGTTACAGCATTTGTGAAAGGGAACTTTGGCCTGTATAACAAAATTTTAAAACATTGATCCTGAGCATATTTATAAGCAAAATCACCAGCCTTTTTCTAAAATATATTGCCCTTTAATATCCACTGAAGTTCTTCACCTACAGTTAAAATTAACCTGAAAACCTAGATGTATTTTATGACTCAATTATCAGCCACCTGGAATTCATGCTTTTTAATCCATGCCCAAACAGAATGAACCAAAAATGGTCACTCTGAGTTTCACTGGCTTTAACCAATATGCAACCAGTGCCTTCTGATTCTTTAATTCCCAACTCCTTAAATTATGTTACTGACCTGTTTCATCACATAACAGGATCAAGGTTAACTGAAAAAGTATCTTACATCTTTAAATATCAACACTGGGAAAGCTGTTATTTGTTTCTGTTACCATTCTGCCCAGAGTCTACCAGGACAATTAAATCAGAAAGCATACCAAATCTGGTCTTTTTAAAATGCAGTCTGTGTGTGCTGTGCTAAGTCACTTCAGTCGTGTCCAACTCTTTGCAACCCTATGGACTGTAGCCCACCAGGCTCCTCTGTCCATGGGATTCTCCAGGCAACAATACTGGAGTGGGCTGCCATGCCCTCCTCTAGAGATCCTCCTGAGTCAGGGACTAAACCCGAGCCTCTTCTGTCTCCTGCATTGACAGGCAGATTCTTAACCACAAGCACCAGCTGGGAAGCCCAAAATGAGGTCTGGGCTCCATCAAAGGAATGCTTCTACATAGTCCTTTGAATTTTACTGAGTGATGCAAAGATGAAGGACAGTTAGAGATTTTCATCAGTAATGCAACATCAGCAATGGCAGTAGATCCAAGAGTCCAGAGTGGTCACTAGCCAGCATGGTACCCACGCTGGCCACTGGCAGCAGCAACAGCACTGGTCTTGTAAGCAAACTCTTTCTGTTATACATCTGGCTTATTCTCTGCTCCCCAGTCTTCATGGTCCTGCTTGTGTTCCAAGCCTGCTTCTCAGCTTCCCATTGATCCAGTAAGCTACCCCAGATCCTCCTCATAATAAATAATAAACCCCTTTTCAGCTTGCCATGGGGCTCAGACAGGAAGGAATCTGCCTGCAATGTGGAAGACCCAGGTTCGATCTCTGGGGTGGGAAGATCCCCTGAAGATGGGCATGGCAGCCCACTCCAGTATTCTTGCCTGGAGAATTCCATGGACAGAAGAGCCTGGCGGGCTGCAGTCCATGGATCATCAGAATTGGTTTATTAGTCTTCAACCTATGACTCCAGTATAACACAGACACTGGGAAGTATGGTATAATGGACAATAGTGTGGGTGCTCTGACTGCATGGATTTATATGAAAGACTGCACGCAACACCAAAGGATAGCCCTGACTCGTTGCAACCAGAGAAAGCCCAGGTGCAACAACGAAGACCCAGTGCAGTCATAAATAAACAAATAAACAAAAAGCAGAGGACACTCTGATCCACATTTCCTAAAGAACGTAAGATACAACCTCTTTAGGGCACGAGAAGAGATGTTTAACTTACTACTGTGGTGTTCAATCGCCCAGTTGTGTCCGACTCTTTGCGACCCCATAGACTGCAGCACGCCAGACTTCCCTGTTCTCACTATCTCCTGGAGTTTGCTCCAACTCACGTCCATTGAGTTGGTGATGCCATCCAACCATCTCATCCTCTGTCTCTCCCTTCACCTCTTGCCCTCAATCTTTCCTAACATCACGGATAGATAAGAGCTATATGCATGTTTATAGGTGTGTGTTGTATACGTTTATGTATTTTGTAGCTCTGTCCCCTGAGAAGGCATGGAAACAGCAGCAACCTTGTAGCAAGGAGCAACCTGTAGCACCCAGATCTTCATTTCTAAACACCAGCCTTCAGTGAAAACAAGCAAAGCTCCTTGGGAAAGTGGCTGATTCCAAGCCTGGGGCAGAGAAAGCTAAAAATCAGCCCGAAACATCTTTTAAATAAATGTAAAAACGGTCTTAAAGAATAACAAAAACATGTCAAAAGGGCAGAGGAGCTACTTTGAAGCAGCTCCCATCTGCCAAATCTGGGACAATTTGAGTACCAGAATAAAGAATGATGGTAAAATCAACTGAAAAAAAAAAAACAGGCATCTATGAGTTCTTGAAGAGAGGAAGAAAGGGAGGGAGAAGAAGGTAATGCTAACTAACGAGTATAAAAGAAATGATGGAATCAGAAAAAAAATCACCATTTCCAACTATCAGAGTATAACTGAAGAATTCCAAAGAACACTTAAAACCACTGAGTAAAAGTTAGATGAAGAACAGGATATTAACCATATCTCCATTCATAAAATACTTACTAAAATACAAAATATTTATTAATTTTACAGTGGAGAAACTTGGCAGAAACCATCTTAGCCAAGTAAAAGTGTAACACCGTCAATAATGGAACAGATCAACATTTCGGGACTCCTGAAAGCAGAGGACATTGAGAAGAACAGAGCAAAACTTCAGGGGTGGGCCTACCAAAAACACCTAATGTGACTCTAATCATGAAAAAACAGTTAACACACCCAGACTGAGGCACGCTTTACAAAATAGACCTCAGTTCTTCAAACACGAGAAAAGACTGAGGACTATTCCAGACTGAAGAAGCCTCAAGAGACATGGGGGCTTCCCAGGTGGCTCGGTGGTAAAGACTGCCTGCCAGTGCGGAAGATGCAGGAGACCTAATGGTAACATTAGTGACATTCATGTTAATCTCCTGATTTTGACGGTTTACTGTGGCTTCATATGAGTGTCCTTGTTTTTAGGAAATACACACTGAAGTACTTAATAGTAATGTATCAATAGGTCAGCAACTTAATCTCAAATAATTCAGAAAAAATATATCTATATCTATTTAACTTTCTCTCTGCATACACGTATAGAGAGACAGAAAGTGAAAGAGGGAAGGCAAAAATTTTAATGGGGTAGAATTTTATAAGTGGGGTATCTGAGTGAAGAATAAATGGGAGTTTTGTGTGTTATTTTTGTAACCTTTCTGTAAGTTTTAAATTATTCAAAAATAAAAGTTAAAAAAGATATGTTTGTTATACTGTTGTAGTTTATTTAGTATCCAGGTAGTTTTCTCACGGGAGGGCTTTTGAAACTATCAACTATTCTACTGTTTTTTTTTTAGAAAAAAATGTGTAATTATATATGGTACATATTATTTTGTAACCTGCTTTTCTTCCCTTTGATATATCATAGACATCTTTCCAAATTAATAAATTCATGTCTGTAGCACAATTTTTAACGGTGCACAATCTTCCATTGTGTCATAAACAATGTATTCAACCATCTATTACTGGATAGTCAAAGTTCCAGATTATTTGCTCTTATAAACAATACTTCAGTAAACCCCTTTATGGTTAAGTCTCTGCATATATCATGGCCTTGTTCCCTAAAGCATTTATTAATTTTTCTGCTCACATTCTCATAATACCCATTCACTGTTAAAAATTCAAACATTACAGAAACTGAAAATTCCCCATTTTAAAAAAAAGAACAATTCTTGCACGTATCAGAAAAATAATACTTTGGAAAGCTATTATAAAAGATGACTGACAAATGAAAATGGAATTCAAACACCACAACTGCAAATTAGTCAGAATAATGCAAAATTTAACAAAACACACACACCAGAGCAGTGGCTGGCAGACTGATGTCACATTAAGAAACCTGATAATAAATGTTTTGACTTATAATGAGGTTTTCAGGAGTAGCGAAAGTGGGTGTACTAGAAACCCAAGATGGATTACATTGCAGATGCTTAATCAACATAACGGCACAACCAGCAGAGGCGTGGTCTGCTGTCTGTCCCCCTTGTCCCTCCCACTGCTGCCACACTGAGGAGAAGACATGGAGGTCATAACCTGACCTTCTGTTTGTCCCTGCCAGTGGGAAAAACAAGTGGGGCTGAGCCAGTGGAGTGGTCCGTGGCAGGATTTAGAGAATTCAGCCACTCTGGGAAAGGCCTGGATGCTGACCCGAGGGGATGGAGGAGGTCACGCTGCACTGATTTTAAAGAGCATCCAAAACAAGGTGATTGCTGGCTCCCTGTGCCAGCAGGAACTTGCATCTCTAGAATGCAACTTTCCTCTATCTAAAAGTCTCTTCTTCCTCTCCAGCTCCTACCTAAAAGGGAAACAGATTCTTCATCTTGAGGCTGCTGGCAACCTGTCAAGCTTTCTGGAAAAAGTACTACTGTAGACTTAGAAAAGGGCTAGCCAGATGGCTCAGTGGTAAGGAATCTGCCTGCCAACGCAGGAGACCCAGGTTGAACCCCGGGCTGGGAAAATCCCCTGGAAGAGGAAACTGCCATTTCTGCCAATACTGCAGTATTCTTGCCTGGGAAATCCCACGGACAGAGAAGCCTGGCCGGCTACAGCCCGTGGGGTTGCCAGGAATTGGACACGGCTGAGAGGCTGAGCACAAAAGCACACAGACATAGAAAACTGTTAGTCAAGCTTTCGTGTATGGAAATTATGATTGAAGTTAAGAACCCAAGTGTTTAAAGACTATATTGCCCATCTAAAAGCCATAAGGTAGATTTCCCTTTATATTTCGTGCTATTCAAAGGCACTTAAAAATAATTGTTAACGAACATATCTAAGCAATTATTTCTTGAGTACCAGAAAGATGTTCAACACTGTGCAAGAGTGGCCTGAAAATCACTCTTAAGATAATTATATGTACAGTAAAACACTTAATATAACATTACATGGCAACCTTCTAATCTAAGAAAGTCACAAAATGTTCAAGAACAGTTTTCACCCACTAAGGCAACTAATTAATCTTGAAAGACTGAAACAGAGATGAGCTAAAACGCTAGGTAGTAAAATAACCACCTACAAGAGATAAAACACACACATTTTTGTCAATAGTATTTGAAGTTTTGAAGAATCATAGCATAAAAACAAAAACCATAAAAGTATACAGCAGTCGTAAGTATCTCCAGAGGGTTTCTGTTATAAACAACCCTCAAAACAGAAAGCCCAGGTTATAGATTATGTGATTCCTCCCCAAAAAAGTGTCTATAGATAGAGATTGCTTTTCTCATAAGATATTATGATTAACAGCTCTACAAAACAAAGAAAAACCCTAACTTCTTTTAGGAGATATTCTTTCTACCACCCTTCTTTTGTAAAACTAAGCAAATAAGAAAAATAAATTGTATCATCCTAAAGCTCTTGAGAATCTCAAGGCATATACTCCATAAGCCAAGTTTAGGAGAGCTGAAGAACCGAACAGGGTAGGGACTTCCCTGGTGGTCCTGTGGTTAAGAATCTGCCTTGCAAAGTAGGAATGAGGGTGTGATTCCTGGTTGGGGAACTAAGATTAAGATCCCACATGGCTTGGGGCAACTAAGTCCACACGCCATAACTAGACAGACTGTGCACCTCAACGAAGATCCCACGTCCTGCCACTAAGACAACGCAGATGAATAAATAAATAAGTAAAAGAAAAAAATAATAAAACAGCTGCAAAAAAATGGAACTGCACAGGGTAAAAGTTATGGGATGCTGTGGATACAGAAGACAAACGAGAATCCCAGATGTGATTCTGAACACATAATGCTGGAAAAATGTCCCAGACGCGGCCACCTTTGGAGTCACCAGGGAGCTCCTGGTGGCTCAGTAGGTAAAGAATCCGCCTGCAATGCAGGAGATGCTGGTTCTGTCCCCGGGCCAGGAAGATCTCCTGGAGAAGGAAATGGCAATCCCTTCCAGTATTCATGCCTGGGGAATCCCATGGACAGAGGAGCCTGGCGGGCTATAGTCCATGGGGTCTCAAGAGTCAGATACGACTTAGTGGCTAAACCCTCACTACCTGCTCATGCTTCAGTGTGGAATGGGTTTCCAAAAACTAGTAACACCAGCTCTAGGTCCTGGAAGATGCTTGAATCTGATAGTCTTTCCATATCACTGATAATATATTAGGTAAATATATGCAGCAGAGTGGTCATAAAAAAGTTTTTAAAAATTGAAAACCTCTGTATATTTACAGAGCATGGAATGCATTTAATTTTCAAAACCTGCTCAATAAGATTTATGATGTGATGAACCTCTTCTGGTGAATTCTTTCTTCAAAGAACTGTTTAAGGAATGCAACCGAGGTGTCAACCTCAATATCATCATTTTAAAATACCATATTACAAAGACATCATGAGAATAATATACGCAGACAAGAAACACCACCAAATACAAAAGCACAGGCCATTATAGCTGGAAACACCTGTAGAAAACCCTTATGTTTTATCCCCTCACTAGTAACTTAATTTATTATTTTATTTTTTGGCCACACTGCACAGCATGTGGGATCTAGCTCCCCAACCAGGGACTGAACTAGCATCCCCTGTACTGGAAGCTTGGAAGCACAGTCTTAACCACTGGACTGCCAGGGAAGTCCCTGGTAGCTTTTTTAAATGGAGGGAGGCAGTTAGAAGTGAAGTGCTCACAGACCAGGTATAAATTACCTAAATGATAAATACTAAAACCTACATCTTTAGAATTATTCTTCATCAAATGGATGCCTCTGCTATGTCGTTACTTCCCTTGGCAACACACTACCTTCATCAGGAGGAGGGGGAGAGAGAGGAAACCACAGTGGGCATGGAGAGATTCATCTGGGCCAAGCAAGAGGATGACCAATATATGGACATCATCTAATTTAATCCCTATTACTAATATAACCCCATGAAGCAGATGTCACTATGCCTGTTTTACAGAAAAGGAACAGAAGGTACAGAGAGGCTAAGTGACTTATCTAAGAGCAAACAGCCACCAACAATAGCACTGGATTCCAACCAGGGTTTGCCTAATGCAAAGACCTTGCAAAGACCCTAAGATTTCCGGTCTCTTGGAGCAATCCTCCACCTTCTTGATTGCGTGCATGCTAAGTCGTTTCAGTTGTGTCCTACTCTTTACGATGCTATGAATCACTTCTCTCTCCATGGGAGTCTCCAGGCAAGCATACTGAGTGGGTTGCCGTGCCCCTCTCCAGGGGGTCTGCCCAACTCAGGGATCAGACTTCTTGTCTCTTATATCTCCTGCAATGGCAAGTGGGTTCTTTACCACTAGCGCCACCTGGGAAGCACCCCCCTACTCTTCTTACTCCACAATATATTTGTCCTGGGTACTTTCTGGGTCTGACTGTGACTCCAATGATGGCTGACTCATCTGGCCGGCTGACCATACCTCTCTCTGGGTCCAGCACAGGACAACTACTCTCTTCACCTAAGGCACAGTCTTCCCAGGGAGTGGAGAACTAGCCTCCCAAGAGCACAGAAGCAGATGTCTTTCTGGCTAAACTCAACAGAGTAACCCTGTTCCTTAAGCCTCCTGTTACAGCCAACTGCAGAACCAGGCTTAATAAACAATAAACACATAGGAAATATGATTTGTATTAATTAATGAATATGCAAATTCAACAATGCTTCAATTATGCGGCACCTAATTCCCAAGTGGTGCCAGTGGTAAAGAACCTGCCTGCCAATGCAGGAGATGCAAAAGATGCAGGAAGACCCTCTGGAGGAGGAAATGGCAGCCCACTCCAGTATTCTTGCCTAGAGAATCCCATGGACAGAGGATCCTGGAAGGCTACAGTCCATAGGGTCAGACACAACTGAGCACGCATGCCTAAACTATATAGAATCAAGAACCAGAAGCATGTTTAAAAAAAAAGAAGTTGCTCCAAGTTAGCGCTTCTCCTTAGGCATATGTGGGATGGCTGGGGGCAGGGGCGGGGGGCATGTGGAATCCAAATGATCTGGAGTGACTTTCAGTGTAGACCCTACTCCTCCCTAAATCCAGCCCCCAATTCTGACAGTACACATAATCTGGGGGCTGTCTTGGATTCTGTGAGGCAGTGAGGTGAGGCAAATAACTGAGAATGTCTGAGAACCAACAAGACATTCCACACCCTACCTAGTCAGAACTACTGTTCCAAGCAACAAGTTAGATGGTGTCCATTTCTCTGCCCAGATGGAAAGGAGTGGGGGAAGGACAGTGAAATGAGCTGACAGTAAAAAGCCTAAGAGCAAAGGACCAGGCACAACAACAATAGCAAAGATGTTCCAGTAAAAAGATATATGAAGTCTAAAAAAAAGCACAGCAGCCTAGATCATTAGCTATGGAGCCATCAGCTACAGGACCATTAGCTATGGTCCCAAACCATCACTGTGTTCCCGAATAATACACAGGCTGACCTCAGTGATACTTTGGTTCAGTTTCCAACCACCGCAATAAACCAAGTAATGGAATAAAATGAGTCACGTGAAATTTTTGATTTTCCAGTGCATGCAAAGTTATGCTTATACTATACTGTAGTGTATTAGGTGTTCAGCAGCATTATGTCTAAACAAAACATGTACATACCTTAAAGGAAGAAATACTCTACTGCTAAAAAATGCTAACCATCATCTGAGCCTTCAGCAAGTCACAATCTTGTGTAATAGTAACACCAAAGACTACTGGTCATAGATCACCATCATATAATAATAATAATAATAATAATAATGAAAAAGTTTGAAATAATGCAAGAATTTCCAAAATGTGACCCAGAGACATGAAGCGAACTAATGCTGTTGGGAAAACAGTGCCTACAGACTTGTTCATCTCAAGGTTGCCCCAAACCTTCAGTTTGTAAAAATCTATGAAGTGCAATAGAGCAAAGCCAAATCAAATGAGGTGCCTGTAATCACTGATACAACCATCATGAATGACCTAGACAAAAACTAGCTGTATTTAATAGAACAAGTAAATAAAGTTAGGGAAATGAAAATATTTTTAATGGGTTTCTAAACTGGCTGGATTCTCTGCTATGATGAAGATTCACTGATTATTTTTTATGCGGTGCTGGGTCTTAGTCGCTACTCTGGCTTTTCTCTAGTCATGGCAAGCAGGGGCTACTCTCTAGTTACAGTGCAAGGGCTTCTCACTGTGGGGGCTTCTCCTGCTGCAAAGCATGGGTTCTAGGGCACACAGGCTCAGCAGTTGCGGCTCCCGACCTCTAGGGCACAGGCTCAGCAGTTGTAGCCCATCGGCTTAGTTGCTCCATGGCATAGAATCTTCCTGGATCAGGGATCAAACCCATGTCTCCTGCTTCGGCAGGTGGATTCTTTACCACTGAGCCACCAGGGAAGCCCAGATTCACTGACTCTGACTTTGAATGTTTGCTTAAATGAAACTAATCAATTAGTTCAGTTCAGTTCAGTCACTCAGTCATGTCTGACTCTTTGCGACCTCATGAACCACAGCACGCCAGGCCTCCCTGTCCATCACCCACTCCCGGAGTCCACTCAAACCCATGTCCATTGAGTCGGTGATGCCATCCAACCATCTCATCCTCTGTCGTCCCCTTCTCCTCCCACCTTCAATCTTTCCCAGCATACGATCTTTTCAAATGAGTCAGCTCTTCATATCAGGTGGCCAAAGTACTGGAGTTTCAGCTTCAGCATCAGTCCTTCCAATGAACACCCAGGACTGATCTCCTTTAGGATGGACTGGTTGGATCTCCTTGCAGTCCAAGGGAAACTAATCAATGAAAAGCATCATTTCATGGGGAAAAATTTTAGTGGGGAAATGGAACGCAGGTCCCCAAGTCAGACAGACTCAGGTCCCCCACTCTGGAGGTTTAGTCCTCAAGTACAGGTAATGGCCGAAATCAGTGTGGACAGGAGGTTCCCAAAAAACAGTGTGCAAAGCCTGAGAAATTGAGTTTGCTGGGACAGAGTCCAAGGACCACAAACACTTCAGTGAAGACAGGGGAGGTGGAGGAGCTTGCAACAAGACACAGGAGGCATCAGAAACACCAAGGAAAACCTGAAGACAGTGGGATCACCAAAGCCATGACAAGACACTGTTTCCAGGAAGAAACTGTCCCTTGTGTCAACTGTTTCTGGGCCACAAAACTAAATGACCAAAGAGTATCCCCATCAGGCTCCCCCATCCCTGGGATTCTTCAGGCAAGAACACTGGAGTGGGTTGCCATTTCCTTCTCCAAAAGAGTATCCCCAGGGACAGCAAAATAAGAGGCCACTGGTGTCTTGGGAAAAACAGATTCAAGGGAACAAGTAAACATAACTCTTGTAAGAATTTCAGCCATGAAAGGGAGAACAGAAAGGGAGACTCAGCTGGGGATGAGCAGGAATGGAGCCTGTGGGCTTTTTTTTTTTTTTTTTAATCATAAGAACTTTTGGATGTCTGCTAGGATGCTGATGGGAGGAGTGAGCTCTGAGAAGCAGCTGGGGAAGTGGACACAGGAGGAAGAAGAGAAGGAAAAGGGGAGCAGATTGGATGCAAGGACCTTGAGGAAGTTCCTGCCTAACAGATGTATTTTCTATGAGAAATAATAAGAAGGTAACTGCCAAGACTTAAGGAGCCTCAAGGTGGTGGAGGGCTTCTCAGGTGGACTAGAGATAAAGAACCCGCCTGCCAAGGCAGAAGATGTAAGAGACATGGGTTCAATTGCTGAGTTGGGAAGATCCCCTGGAGAAGGAAATGGCAACCCACTCCAGTAAGAATCCCTTGGACAGATGAACCCTGGTGAACTACAGTCCATAGAGTCGAACAGAGTTGGACACGACTAAAGTGACTTAGCATGCATGCAAGGTGGGTGGAAAAGTTAAAAGTTTGAGGAAATAGATTTTATTTAATTTTCTGACATGGGCCATTTTTTAAAGTCTTTATTGAATTAGCTGCAGTATTTCTTTTGTTTTATGTTTTGGTGTTTTGGCCACGATGCATGTGGGATCTTAACTCCCTGGCCAGGGATTGAACTCACACCCCCCTGCACTGAAAGGCGAAGTCTTAACTACTGCACCACTGGGGAAGTCCTGAGGAAGTAGATTTTAATTGACCACCAAGATGAATCCAAGCAGAGGAATAACAAGTCCTTCTCATATCTCCCCTCTGAGTTGATAACCTAATCTGTGAACCCCTGTGACCATGAGAAATGGTGAAGAGACATTCTGAATGGCCAGGTTTTAAAAACAGGATTCTTTCTCTTGGTTTTTAACCAGTGTCCTCTACATCTTAGTGCAAAGAGAAGAGGGACCTAGACTGGAATGTCTAACAGCCTCATTGACGCCTCCATGAGCAAATTCCAAGAAATTGATGATAGGCTCATATTTTAGAAAACAGGTAATATTAAAACATGACGCTGAAAAACACAATATGTAATCAAATTTGGAACTGAAATTAAGACGAAATATTGCAATGAAAAACGGCCAAGATGTTTGCAGGCTTCTAGTTAGAATTAAATTTCTAGTATTCAATGGTCCTTTTCAATTTGTTTGGGGTCAAGAGGTTATTAACACCACAGAAAGAGTTAATAGAAAAGTATGGTCTGGGACAAAGATATGTTATTATATTTTACATGAATGTCTGTTATTGGGAAATTATCAGTTCTTAAAAACAACCATTCCTGCTTCATAAGGGAAAGCCAATTACATCAAATCTCATCTCCTATTGTATTTGATTTTCCAATTAGTAGTATTCTAAAGACAGGAGCACAAGTTATAATGCAATCTATACTTCTATGTCTATAATTACTTAATAAAAAATAAAGAACATACAGTTTTTTAATCCAACTAAATGACACAGAGTTTATCTCTAAATTTGCACTAGTAGTTTTGCAGGAGATGTAAGAGACATGGGTTCAGCCGTTGGGTCAGGAACATCCCCTAGAGGAAGAAATGGCAACCTACTCTAGGAATCCCATGGAGAGAGGAGCCTGGGGGGCTACAGTCTACAGGGCTGCAAAGAGTCAGAGATCACTAACACAACTTAGCACATAAAGCTTACTCATTTTTTTCCTACTCTAGCTTTAAATCTGAACTGAAATCTGTTACAAGAAGCAGACAAGCAGAATTAATATATAATAGCGACGAGGGACATCTACTTAAAATAAGCCATTTAAGGCTGGTTGTAAATGCCCAAGGCACACATGACCCATAAAACAAGGAACAAAAATCAAAAGCACAAAAAGATATTTGTGCACTGTCAGGAGCTGAAACCTGGACTTCCCCGGTGGTCCAGTGGTTAAGAATCTGCCTGACAATGCAGAGGACACGGGTTCAATCCCTGGGCCAGGAAGATCCTACATGCCTCAGGGCAATTAAGCCCATGCTCCACAACAAGAGAAGCCACTGCAGTGAAAAGCCTGTGACTGCAATGAAGAGCAGGCCCTGCTCGCTGCCCTAGGGAAAAGCCCACAAAAAAGCAACAACTAGCCAGCAGAGCCAAAACAGACAAACATACAAATAACAAAGAATCTGAAAAAAAAGTATTGAAACCTGGTAAGGATTTAAAAATGGTGGTGGGTCCAGATGGGAGTATCAGATAATGGGAACAACCTGACCTTTTTTCCTAGACTCTTCAGAGGTGCTGTGGGCTTCTGCCTGCAGTGCAGGAGAACTGGGTTTGAACCCTGGGTTGGGAAGATCCCCTGGAGAGTACTGTGGCCTAGAGATTTCCATGACTGTATAGTCCATGGGGTCGCAGAGTCAGACACAACTGAGTGACTTTCACTTTCACTCAGGACTGCTGTACTAGCGGCTGGATTCTCCTGGAATACAGTGATGCGCCTCAGGGGCTACAGAAATCTCTGAGACAGCCCGCCCCATAGCTCATGGTCCAGATCGCTGTGCCTTTTGACTTCACAAATATTTTTATTTAAATGTTGCTATGGTTGCTTTCAATCAATGCAAAGAAATAGAGGAAAACAACAGAATGGGAAAGACTAGAGATCTCTTCAAGAAAATAAGAGATACCAAGGGAACATTTCATGCAAAGATGGGCTCAGTAAAGGACAGAAATGGTCTGGACCTAACAGAAGCAGAAGATATTAGGAAGAGGTGGCAAGAATACACAGAAGAACTGTACAAAAAAGATTTTCACGACCAAGATAATCACAATGGTGTGATCACTCACCTAGAGCCAGACATTCTGGAATGTGAAGTCAAGTGGGCCTTAGAAAGCATTACTACAAACAAAGCTAGTGGAGGTGATGGAATTCCAGTTGAGCTATTTCAAATCCTGAAAGATGATGCTGTGAAAGTGCTGCACTCAATATGCCAACACATTTGGAAAACTCAGCAGTGGCCACAGGACTGGAAAAGGTCAGTTTTCATTCCAATCCCAAAGAAAGGCAATGCCAAGGAACGCTCAAACTACCGCACAATTGCACTCATCTCACACACTAGTAAAGTAATGCTCATAATTCTCCAAGCCAGGCTTCAGCAATAAGTGAACCGTCAACTCCCTGATGTTCAAGTTGGTTTTAGAAAAGGCAGAGGAACCAGAGATCAAATTGCCAACATCCGCTGGATCATGGAAAAGGCAAGAGAGTTCCAGAAAAACATCTATTTCTGCTTTATTGACTATGCCAAAGCCTTTGACTGTGTGGATCACAATAAACTGTGGAAAATTCTGGAAGAGATGGGAATACCACACCACCTGACCTGTCTCTTGAGAAACCTATATGCAGGTCAGGAAACAACAGTTAGAACTGGACATGGAACAACAGACTGGTTCCAAATAGGAAAAGGAGTACATCAAGGCTGTATATTGTCACCCTGCTTATTTAACTTCTATGCAGAGTACATCATGAGAAACGCTGGACTGGAAGAAGCACAAGCTGGAATCAAGATTGCCGGGAGAAATATCAATAACCTCAGATATGCAGATGACACCACCCTTATGGCAGAAAGTGAAGAGGAACTAAAAAGCCTCTTGATGAAAGTGAAAGTGGAGAGTGAAAAAGCTGGCTTAAAGCTCAACGTTCAGAAAAAGAAGATTATGGCATCTGGTCCCATCACTTCATGGGAAATAGATGGGGAAACAGTGGAAACAATGGCTGACTTTATTTTGGGGGGCTCCAAAATCACTGCAGATGGTGACTGCAGCCATGAAATTAAAAGACGCTGACTCCTTGGAAGAAAAGTTAAGACCAACCTAAATAGTATATTCAAAAGCAGAAACATTACTTTGCCAACAAAGGCCCATCTAGTCAAGGCTATGGTTTTTCCTGTGGTCATGTATGGATGTGAGAGTTGGACTGTGAAGAAGGCTGAGCACCGAAGAATTGATGCTTTTGAACTGTGGTGTTGGAGAAGGCTCTTGAGAGTCCTTTGGATTGCAAGGAGATCCAACCAGTCCATTCTGAAGGAGATCAGCCCTGGGATTTCTTTGGTAGGAATGATGCTGAGGCTGAAACTCCAGTACTTCGGCCACCTCATGAGAAGTGTTGACTCATTGGAAAACTCTGATGCTGGGAGGGATTGGAGGCAGGAAGAGAAGGGGATGACAGAGGACGAGATGGCTAGATGGCATCACTAACTCAATGGACACGAGTATGAGTGAACTCCGGGAGTTGGTGATGGACAAGGAGGCTTGGCGTGCTGCGATTCATGGGGTCGCAAAGAATTGGACAAGTCTAAGGGACTGAACCGAACTGAACTGAATTTATTGTTGCTTTGCCTCAACTTTTTAAAAATTAATTTATTTATTTGACTGGGTCTTCATTGCAACACGAGGACTTTGGTTGCAATGCACTGGATTCTGTAGTTGTGGCGTTAGGACTCGAGAGTGCATGGCCTTAGCAGCTGTGGTGCAATTCCTTAGCTACGGCCTGTGGGATCTACTCCCTGACCAGGGATCAAACTTGGGCCACCTGCATTGGGAATGCAGTGTCTTACCCACTGGACCACCAGGGAAGTCCCCTTTTGCTGTCAAGTTTTTTAAGATCACATCCTATTTAGCTCATGTGGCACAGTCTCTTTCTGAACCAGTATTTCCCTCACTCCTTTCCACTGAGGCACAGAAATGTGCACCATCCAACGTATAAAGAATGAATGCAAATATGGTGAATGTTCCAAGCCAACATTTTCCAGCTTCACTTGCAGCCAAGCCTGACTACAGAACTCGATCTGGGGCCATGAGGTGCAAGCAAAGATGGTGTGTGAGATCTAGAGACAGGACAAGTCCCTATTTCCTGTCCTCTGGGAGACAAGTGTAAGGGCTGGAGCTTCAAAAGCCATTGTAAACAGTGGCGTGGTCTTGAAGCTGAGATCAGATGCTACGATCTTGGGAAGCCAAAGGTAAAAGAAGCTCAGGCCTCTGAGAACCCTGAGGGACTGCCGCAGTACTCCTGAAATACCTACGCCTAGGCTTTACGTGAGGGGGCTTCCCGAGTGGCTCAGTGGTAAAGAATCTGCCTGGCAATGCAGGAGATGTAGCAGACATAGGTTCGATCCTGGGGTCAGGAAGATCCCCTGGAGAGGGCATGGCAACCCACTCCAGTATTCTTGCCTGGAGAATCCCACGGACAGAGAAGCCTGGTGGGCTACACTCCATGGGGTCACAAAAGAGGCAGACAGGACTAAGTGACTATGCATGAACATAGACATTACATGACAGAGTAAATCCTTGAGCATTTAAACCACTGACTGAATCTTTGGTGCTGCCTAACCAAAAGCAATTTTTAGTGAATAAACAATGGAATTAGAATCTCCAGAAGATGAGCTAGATGGATCGATGGATAGAGTCTAGAGATACCTATGAGATATTGGCAAGTCCAATTGTTAGGTTAAGGGAAAATACATTAAGCATGATCCTATTTTTAATCCTAACTGTTTCACTTTTTTAAAAAATATTTATTTTAAACTTACAAAATGGTAGGGGTTGCATATGTGTATATGAAGGGGAAATGGCTTGGAAAGTTGTGCGTTGCAGGGTTATTAAGGGTTATTTGTAGGGGAGGAGATTAAGTAGAATACCTACTTCCGTTATTACTGGTTAATTAACAGTGAGAATTAATTTTAATTAACTAATTACAAATTATCCTTTGTAATTAGAATAAAATATGCCATTTATTTGATAGCTACATAGCTAAAGAGACAATACATTATTCTGGTTTTATCCTATGATTTCATTAAAAATTTTCAATTAAGCTACTTACTACAATGATTTTTTAAAAAAATAAAGAATTATACTTATTTTAGCTATCAACAATCTCTGTGGAGTAGGAAATGGCAACCCTCACTCCAATATTCTTGTCTGGAAAAATCTGGTGGGCTACAGTCCATGGGGTCAGAAAAGTCGACATGATTGAGCACATCCCACCTCCTTTGATTAAGTAATGTATCAATATTATTAGCTCAGCTTCAGCAATTTTAACATATACACTGCAATAATATAAGATGTTAATGATACAGAAAACTGTATGCAGTGAGGTGTGCACAGGGGGTATATGGGAATTGCATATTTTCTGCTCAATTTTCCTGTAATTTAAAACCACTCTAAAAAATAGTCTATTAACTTAAAAAAAATCTCTAAGTATATAAAATATATTTAATGTAGAAGCAAAATCAATCTCTTTAAAAAAAAAAACAGCTTGTTACTGGACTGGGCAATGTCTTATTGTAACTGACTTGATAGTAAATCACAAATCTTGAAGGTGAATACATAACAAAATCCAAAGGAGCTATGTTCAAGAACAGTAGTAAACAGAGACTTTGTAAACTAATCAATAACCCCACATCCTCAAAATCCACAAAGATTAACATAAAAAAGGGAAGCTTCCCCCAGCATATTAAAATAAATTCTGTATAAAATACTTGCCTGGGGTGATTTCTGTACTGAGTAACAAAACAGCAGAGAATAGAGCAAAAGGTAATAATTCACTGCTGGAAATAACTGATTCCTTAAAAGGGATCTAAAAAGTTCATGCAGGTGGGCATCTGCCCAGAGTTATAAGCAACAAGGATGAGCAGTCTTAGTCGTGTTTTCTCCTCCATTCACCCTCTGATCTAGTGACTTGTAGTCTAGAACAGTGACTTCCAAACCACGCTGCCTCTTTTCAGGTCCTCGCCATCTGGCTGACCAGGGAATGACTGAGTCCCTTGGGTAAGCATGCGCCCTTACCTTTCCACTGGCCTGTCAGCACCAAGGTCCTGTTAATCACCACATCGATTTCCGTAGCTCCATCTTCCACGGCCAATCTGATCTCTTCTAATCGTGTTTTCAAATGAGTCTGTCCAGCTGGAAAGCCAGTGGCCACTAGCAGAGAAAGAAGGAAGGGAGGGAGGGAGACAAATTTCAGTTGGTTAGTATCTCAACAAAGAATTTCAGACCAAAAAAAAATCAGTGTTCAGACCAAAGTATAAATGACACTTTAGAACTTCACGCATACCTTGCAAAGTGAACAGTAAAGAAACTGAATGCGATCTTATATAGCACTGAAGTTAGGATAAATACTAGTAGTATATCTTTGGAAGATCTGAAATTAAGCTGCTGGCAGAGATGTTAATGGGGGAGCTTTAGGAAAATAGTGATTAAGAAGATATGTCATCATCACAGTGATACTCATAAAGCAGTCGCAGTAGCCCTGTGGAGGAACACGAGTTAATTCTGGATCCTAGTCTTGACCAAGTTGGCTATCACTGTTACGACCTACTCATTGATATTTATAGCTGTTGTAACTGAATGGAAATACACATTCTATCCACTGCCCATCTTCAAATGAACAGTCAAGCAGAAAAGAATAAAGGGGAGATACTGCATGATGGAAAAGCATCTAATTAGTCCACAAAACTGGAGCAGCAGTGAGTCAGGAAGAACTAGCCCAAGAATAAAAGTGAAAGCACTCCATTGCGTCCAACTCTTTACAACACCATGGACTACACAGTCCATGGAATTCTCCAGGCCAGATACTGGAGTGGGTAGCCTTTCCCTTTCCCAGGGGATCTTCCCAACCCAGGGATCGAACCCAGGTCTCCGTATTGAACAGAAGGAAAATAAAAACACAATTACACTTTTGGAAAAAGTATTAACATTTTTAACATGCTTATCACTGATTTCATTCCTGTGTCTAAAGGTAACCTTTCATGTTTCCTTGATGTTATTAAATTCCTTGTGTCTGCTACCTTAGAGGAAAGTATGTTTCCCTGTTGTGTAAAGGAAAAGCTAAACAGATTGAGCCTAATGAAAAATATTAAAAAGCAGAGGTATTACCTTGCTATCAAAGGTCCATCTAGTCAAAGCTATGGTTTTTCCAGTAGTCATATATGGATGTGAGAGTTGGACTACAAAGAAAGCTGAGCACTGAAGAATTGATGCTTTTGAGCTGTGGTGTTGGAAAAGACTTTTGAGAGTCCCTTGGACTGCAAGGAGATCTAACCAGTCCATCCTAAAGGAAATCAGGCCTGAGTATTCAGTGGGAGGACTGATGCTGAAGCTGAAACTCCAACACTCTGGCCACCTGATGTGAAGAGCTAACTCACTGGAAAGGACCCTGATGCTGGGAAAGATTGAAGGTAGGAGGAGAAGGGAACGACAGAAGATGAGATGGTTGGATGGCATCACCAACTCGATGGTCGTGAGTTTGAGCAAGCACCGTGAGTTGGTGATGACAGGCAAGCCAGGCGTGCTGTAGTCCATGGGATCGCAAAGAGTCAGACACAACTGAGCAACTGAACTGAACTGAATGAAAAATGAAGGCTGATTAAGGTGAAGCTGCCAAATACTTCAGGAATCTTCATGAATAAGCTATATTAATATATAAATACTGTATACTTTGTTTCTCTTGATGTATCCCTAACAAAATAAATTAATGATCTCAGCTTCCTTCTTTAAACCACTAGGATATCCCTCTAACATCTTTTAAAAGGAGAATCTAATTTATATCTATCTATCCATTTGTAAACACACACACACACACACACACAGGTAAGGTTCAGGAGGACTTTTCCCTCCCTCATGCCTTGTTCTCCTCCTGCATCCTTCTTTAAGACAATAACTCTTGAACATACCCTCTTTTATTGTTCAGGTTTGGAGGAGGTTTTTGTCATCTCCCACAGGGACTATGATCAGTCTAACTCCATTTCAATCCCCTTTAATTTATCCACTACCATCCCCTAACTTATTACATTATGAAGTAGATCATGGCATTCTCTACTTAACATATCTTGGTATCTTCCCCATCAACAAAATAAAAGTCAAATACCACAGCCTGGTAAGGTTTCCCCATGGGGTCTGGCCCCCATCTACCTCTCCAGCTTCAACTCCCCAGCTCTCCCTTTGTCCTACCTTAGGAAGCAACACCTGCAAACTCATTTCAGTTCCCTGAATGCACTTCTGAACCTTTACACATGCCAGCTCCTCTGCTGGAAATGCCACTCCTTAGCCTGCATGGCTGCTAAGTCGCTTCAGTCGTGTCCGACTCTTTGTGACCCTATGAACCATAGCCGGCCAGGCTTCTGTTCACTGGATTCTCCTGGCAAGAATACTGGAGTGGGTTGCCATGCCCTCCTCCAGGGGATTTTCCTGACCCAGGGATCAAACCAGCTTCTCTTGCATCTCCTGCATTGGCAGGCGGGTTCTTTACCACTAGCGCCACCTGGGAAACCCACTCCCTAGCTTATCCACTCTCTAAACTCCTCCTTATCCTTAAGACCCAATGCAGTTAACATCTCTTTGAAGCAGCCCCTTACCCTCTGAGTGTCACCATCCTCTGCAGAATAAATCACTCTGCACTCAGACTTACAACTGTATCTTCTGCATAGTTTTATTATTATATTTGACAAAAAAATAATATGTCCTACATTATGTTTTTTTTTTTTAACTTGACAATTCCTCCTTAACAACTGAATTTCCTTTAAGGTCAAACCTGCATCTCCTGCACTGGCAGGCTGATGCTCTTACCGCTGAGTCACTGGGAAAGCCCACGGCTCTGTAGTCTTAGAAATTAACATCAGTCTGTCCATCTAGTCAAGGCTATGGTTTTTCCAGTGATCATGTATGGATGTGAGAGTTGGACTGTGAAGAAGGCTGAGCACCGAAGAATTGATGCTTTTGACCTGTGGTGTTGGAGAAGACTCATGAGAGTCCCTTGGACTGCAAGGAGATCCAACCAGTCCATTCTGAAGGAGATCAGTCCTGGAATTTCTTTGGAGGGAATGATGCTGAAGCTGAAACTCCAGTACTTTGGCCACCTCGTGCGAAGAGTTGACTCATTGGAAAAGACTCTGATGCTGGGAGGGATTGGGGGCAGGAGGAGAAGGGGACAACCGAGGGTGAGATGGCTGGATGGCATCATGGACTCGATGGACGCAAGTCTGAGTGAACTCCGGGAGCTGGTGATGGACAGGGAGGCCTGGCGTGCTGTGATTCATGGGGTTGCAGAGTCGGACACGACTGAGTGACTGAACTGACTGACTGCTACTCAACAGGCAATGGACAGATATGAAAAGAATGAATAAATACAATCAATTAAATAGACAAGACTGGTTAAAATTATAATATAAAACTATATGGGATTTCCCAAGTGGCTCAGTAGGTAAAGAACCTGCCTGCCAATGGAGAAGACGCAGGAGAAGCAGGTTAGATCCCTGGGTCGGGAAGATCCCCTCGAGAAGGTAAAGGCAACCCACTCCAGTATTTTTGCCTGGAAAATCCCATGGACAGAGTGCCTGGTGGGTTATAGTCCCTGGGGTCGCAAAGAGTTGGAAATGACTGAGCACAGTACGGCAGCATAAAATCATATCGATAGGGACCTCCCTGGTGGTCCAGTGGTTAAGAATCTGCCTTGCAATGCAGAGGACATGGGTCTGTCCCTGGTGTAGGAACCAAGATCCCACATGCCTCAGGCAACTGAACCCATGCACCGCAACTGCTGAGCCCACACGCCGCAACTACTGAAACCCACACGCCTAGAGCCTGTGCTCTGCAACAAGAGAGGCCGCTGCTGTGGGGAGCGTGCACATCGCAACGAGAGAGGGCTCCCGCTCACGGCCAACCAGAGAAAGGTAAAGTACAGTCAAAGGTAAATGAAATAAAATAACTACATAGGCGATACCTCAAGGTGTCTGAGTTGAAGGGAAACATACTAGAAAAACGACAACAGAAACTGCAGACTTTACCTGATGCCACTGGGATGTCACAGCCTGCAGCCTTTAGAGCTTTCACCGCATCACACACGCGGGCAGGATAAACACAAACGGCAGCTGTAGTGATGCCTATGGAGAAAGGAGGCATAACGGCCTGCTTCATGTGAAGTTCAAGTCACACAATATGCTTTTAATTATTATTTACACTTCAACATTGGCAGAAATCAAAACCAGAGAAAAAATAATCCTCCTACGACATTGCAACAAATTAAAAGCCTTCTACTTTCCACATTCCCTTCTAGTTCTTGACAACATGGATCATTTTCTCATCCTTAGAGAATAAAATTTTTTAATACATTGTTCCTGGAGGTTAATATAGTACTACTTGTTGAAAAAATATCCTAAATGGTAAACTTAGTGGCTTTGAATTAATGAAAGTGTTTTATTTCATGTAGATAACAAAATCTAAGTTTTTATAGGGTTCACATAGGACAGTAGATGAAGAAAAATAGAAGTAAACCTTGAAAGATAGTACAGGCAGACCTTGGAGATAGTGTAGGCTCAGTTTCAGAGCATTGAAATAAAGCAAGTATCGCAATAAAATGAGTGACAGGAATTTTTTGGTTTCCTGGTGCATATAAAAGTTATGGTTACCCTATATCATAGTCAATATTAAGTGTGCAATAGCATTATCTTTAAAAAGTACGTACCTTAATTTTAAATTAAACATAATGCCAAATAATTACAATGGTAATGTCAAAGATCACTGATCACAGATGACCATAAAGTATTACAATAACAAAAAAGTGTGCATTACTGAGACAATTACCAAAATGTGACAGAGACAAGAAGTCAACGAATGCTGTTGGAAAAACAATGCCAACAGACTTGCTCAATGCAGGGTTGCCACAACCTTCAATATGTAAAACACAGTGTCTGCCAAGTGCAATGAAACAAGGTATGCCTGCACTGCAAAATGACATGTCACTAATCCTATTCTCTCTTTTGCAGAAAATAATAAAATCTGGATCTGGAGCCCTTAGTTTGAGGAATAAGCTCTTAAATTAAAAAATCAAAGAGACACTATAAAACAGTAGCATAAGACTCATATAAAGCTGCTGCTTTTAAGTGTTATAAATGGCACGTGTTTTATCGTCAGCATAAAAGAAACATACTAAATACTTTCTAAATGCTATGCAGCTGTTTAGATCTATAAGTTATCCATTAACATAAACTATTTGTGAAAAAATACCTGCATTGGGTCAATGCAGCATTAGTTGCATTCATTAGAGATAGGCACCTAGGACCCGTGAAAGATCCCTTCATGGTTTAGATCTGGCTCCTAAAGCTAGCCCATTGAGGGACGAGGCACACTGTCCTCTCACCCTCCAGGTCTCAGTTTTCACATTTAGAAACAAGGGCATTCACTCTCAAAGTCTCCTCCATTTCTAAAATGTTGAGGTTCTAAACTTACGGCAACTTAAGAAAATTCTTTCTTTCATGTACATGAAGAGAGTGAATATAACTTTTTTTTCAAAAGATCTAACCCAATATACAAGCTGGCGATATTTCCCATTTGTATTTTATTCTCAAAAGCATTTCATTTACTCACAGAAAATACTTTATGTATGAGATGTGATTATTAAGTAATGAGACTGGCTTTTTCACACATGGCTAGGGAATCAGAATCATAGTATTTGAGTCACTAGACAGAAAATTTCCAAAACTGAAGAACTGGAACAAAAAATAAAGAAACTCAATACTCGCAACTTTAATCCATGATGGGAAGGAACTGACCTAAAAATGAGACTCAGATTCTCTCTCTGCTGTTTTTCAGAGAAGAATCTCAATTATTATTACTCTGCACACACAATTCTATCACAGATTTTATTGTTACTATCATTTCAGCATCCAAATCTTAAGTCTTCTTAGATCAGTGATTGCTACTGTAAAAAAGGTAAACACCAGACAGATGGTACACATTACCTTTATCGTGCATATTTAAAGCTTTTAAGAGGTCTTCCCGGATTGGATACTTGGCTTTATAACACAGCCTTTGAACGTTGGAAGCTGTGTCATCACCTGAAAGTGTAGTAAGATCTATACAGGTAACAGCCTTCAGGAGCCATGCAGCCTGGTTTGAAGAAAAGTAAAAACAAGGTTTAAAAAAAAATAATTAATCTCCAATCCAAAACCATTAGGTACATAAAGGTGCTAAAATCTCATGTCTAGGGACTTCCCTGATAGTCTGGTGGTTAAAACTTCACCTTCTAAGGGAAGAAGGGGTTCTAGTTCAGTCCCTGGGAGGGGAGCTAAGATCCCATATGCCTTGGGGTAAAAAAAAAAACAAAGCATTAAAAAAAAAAAAAGGCAACACTGTAACAAGGTAAAAAAAAGACCAAAAGGAAATAAAATGGTCCACATCAAAAAAAATCTTTAAAAGCAAACTGCTTTAAATAAAATAAAATCTCCTGTCTATGCTGTTCTGAGGCATACATTCTGATGTGTTCAAGCTTAACCAAAAAGATGAACGTTACATAGAGTAAAATAAAAGGGGAAAAAATTGCTTATAAACTTTTTTTCTTCCACAGATACCCCAAATGGAAATTCCTAATAGAACAAGTCTCCCCATATGTGACTTTTGCATCTCAACACAAGGAAACTCAGAGGTGGGTTGCCATTTCCTTTTCTAGAGGATCTTCCTGACTCAGGGATGGAACCCACGTCTCTTGCATGTCCTGCATTGGTAGGCAGGTTCTTTACCATTGAGCAACCTGAGAAGGTTCTACTCTGATAAGGGAGAACTCAGGAACAAAAGTTCCCATCTTGTATTAGACCTCCAGCCCTGGGACCTGGAATGAGACACGATAAAGAATCTCTACTTTCTTTTTTTTTTTTTCCAGATTAATCTAATTTCAATTTTAAAACAATATTCACATTTCACAACTCATTCAAAAAATTCCTTTTATCTTTTCAATTAGATTATTTCTAAGGATGAGCAAAATGCAACCTGTCACCCTAAAGGATTCAATCACGATATTTTGCCTCACTTGTGGAATGAACTCTGAATTCCTTTCCATCCTGAGATGCATAGAATGTCTTTGGTTAGTACATACTGAAGAATATGCTGACCACCAGTACTCTACAAAACACCATTTTTCAAATTTTGAAAGATAATTTGGGAAAACTAATCATACAGTAACCATGATGATCAAAGAAGATCAACTCTCATAACCTCCAACAATGGACCCACCAGGTTTAGGTGCTACGGTTTTAAAATTAAAATAGAACACAACCAAAAGTGTGTCTAAGAAACTGAATAAGTATGTTGAGAAAATATGCCATTTAATTCACTCATGAAAATAAAAATGCCTCATATTCATTTGCAGCTTTGCCACTCAAGAATGATAAGATTTTAACCTTTGGATAAGCATGTTATCTTTCTCCAACCCATCTTCATCATATATGAATTATTAAAATAAGTCATGGACAGCTGCAATCTTTTAAGTTGAGATGCAGCTTGAGTGAAATTCAGTCTCATGGCCTCGAGGGAAGAGATCAGGCCTGTAAAGCAAGGGAAAGAGTTTTTAAGAAAAGCCCTTACCTGCCACTCCTTTTTCACGGGTCTACGAGCCTGGATTTGTTCTGCACGTCTTAGCACTGCTGGTTTATTCACTTGTATTTTGGAGATCCAGCTAAGGTCTAGAAGCAAAATGAACAACAATTTAAAACTTGAAGATTTTATTAAATACATTCACTTGTTTTTTTACACAGTCCTCAAAATGAAAGACATATCAGTATCAAAACTTTTATTTACCTTTTTATTTTTTTAAATGTTATTTTTATTTATTTTTTTATTTTTCATTATTTTGGCCGCATCTCATAGCATGTGGGATCTTGGATCCCCAATCAGGGATCAAACCCACATTCCCTGCATTGGAAGCGTAATCTTAACCATTGGACCACAGGGAGGCCCAAACTTTTTTAAAAAGTTATATTTCTTTTCCACTCAACTTTAAATAACTTTCTTGAAGGAAGCCCAGCCATGAAAAGTCCTACTCTATGCAAAATCAAATACATTTGGAACTAGGAGAACCTGTACTGATTCATTACACAGATAAGCCTAATGGTGGAGGAAAACGTTGTGTTATTCATGTCACAGGCTTCACTTCTGCCAACAGAGAGTTATTTGGGAGTGCCTAGTCCAGGAGAATGAATGGTTAATAAACACATAAATAAATTAACACTGGGGCTTAAAGGAATCCTTGATCAATATTCCTTCACTGATAAGATTAATATCTATTAGATGCTGATAGGATACCCCCATTCTTTCCTCAAAGGAGAATTTCTCAAAGTGTATTAGAAATTAGAGCATTAAAATTTTAAAAAAGTCAGAAGAGGGAAAAGAAAAAACAAGCTGCTCAAAATTCTGGGAGAGGGACTTCCTGATGGTCCAGTAGTTAAGGCTCCATGCTCCCCGTGCAGAGGGCTAGGAGTTCATTCCCTGGTCAGGGAACTAGATCCTAAAGCCACAACTAAGACCCGGCACAGCCAAAAACAAAAACAACAAAATTCTGGGAGACATCTCTGTTGCTCGTTTTGAAATGCTCTCTCCTATCTGTAGGGCTTCCCTGGAGGTTCAGCGGTAAAAAATCTGCCTGCCAACTCAGGAGACAGGAAACGAGCACTCATCCCTGGGTTGGAAAGATCTCCTAAAGGAGGAAATGGCAACCCACTCTAGTATCCTGGCCTGAGAGTTCCCATGGACAGAGGAGCCTGAAGGGCTACAGTCCGTGGGGTTACAAACAGTCAGGCTCGACTGAGCAACTGAGCACACACACACAGCTTGACAAATGAGATCTGCATATATTTAAGGTGTATGTTTTGATAAACATATACACTGTGAAAGAATCACCACAGTCAAGCTAATGAGCATTGCCTATTACTTCACACATTTACCATATTCTTTTTCCTTTTCATGTATGCTGAGAACATTTAAGTCTACTCTCATAGCACATTTCAAGTATACAACACAGCACCGTTAACTATAGTCACTCTGCTGGACAAAAGATAAAAGATCTTCAGGAATTCCCTGTCTTGTGTAACAAAACTTTGTACCCCAGTTGCTTCTCACTAAAGGACTTTTGGATCTCTATGAGAGAAGTTGGGGCTGAAACATGAACACAATACCTGAGGACATTCCCCTTAAATACTAATTTTTACTACAATTTTCCACCAAAGATCAGAACCCACCAGGCTGGCTCTCACACGTCTCAGACATCACTTGCTGGCGGTCCTTGCAAACCATCTCTGGGAGAATGTAATAGGATCACTTCTCTCACAATATCAGCCTCCACTGCTAAAAATATCTTTAGTGGTCATAAAATCAGCCAGCCCCACAGTTAATCCAGCCACGGAATTTGCCTCTGTGACCTCCCATGATAATGAATTATATAAGTGACTATCCCATTTTATTAGCATTTAATTTGCTACTCTTTAATTTCATCAGATAACCCTTGTTCTCCTATTATGGGGTCTGGGGAAAAGAAAGGACTGATTGGCCTTTGTTATGTCCTTCATAATTTTTAATATTTTATTCGAGTACCCTTTAGCATCTCCTTTCTCAGAGAAGTGATTCTAAGGCACACAATCTCATCAGCACCATAGAAGTTTCTCTTAGAGGGCCAGGAGGGGTTTCAAGCACATGTGTCTTTGGAGAGAATAGGCATAAAGCCATAATTGGAAGGTGATAACTCCTTTCAGAAAACTCTTCCATGGAGAAAATCCCAGTACTCCTCTTAGTATGCCATTTCAGGGGCTTTCAGGCCCTTCTTTCAATTATAAATTTGTTCTTAAACACTCTTTTCCTTTTTTTTAATCATTATTGTCTTTCTTACGTAAGTCTCCGTGGAGACAGACATCATTTTCCCTGAAAATCGACACTTCACCCTTCCATCACTTCCTCTTATGCTCATGGCTGTTCCTGTACTTCTTCCCAATATTCCTAAAAAGTGTAATACCAATGATAACTCCACAAAAGGAGGCTTATACTGTATTTTGATTTTATATTTGCTCCTAATGGAGAAAAATACATGGTGATACTTCATTAGACTTTCTCAAATTTGGAAAAGTAAGAAAGATTAAATTTCCTATGTTTTCACTTCTCATTCTTTCTGGGTTTTTATACCTAAAACTGTACCACTAAATCTGTGCCTTAGTGGTTGTCCCCAAACAGTCGGTTCTTGAGATGCACTTCTATAGTATATTTTTAATCCCAGCATCTATTACAGAGTAACTCTTCCTACTGTAGGCACCCAGATGTCTATTTTTCCTGTGTTGTTTATCTTCAGTTCTAATTTGCATCTTGCTAGGAATCACTCACAAATGCCAAGCACAGAAATAGGTACTCACTAAGCCAAACACATCACAGTAAATTTATTTTTTTTACCTTAGACACTGAACAACTTAAGTATCAACTTCACCGTGTCTAGTCTTTCAACCTTAACCTTGGAAAGGGTTAGCTTTTTTGTTTAAAAAAAAGTCTTGGATGTCAATATATATCTGATCCAGTCAAGCTCAGAAAATATTCAGTTTATATTAGTGAGAGGACTCAGCCTTGCCCAGTTGCTATACCGTAAAGATATAAGACAAGAGACTGTGCTAGCAGCTTCATCATTTCCAATAGGTGGGTTCTAGAATGACTCTTCATTTGAAGGTCAAATCTAATATCCAAAAATATAAAATATATTTCTGTTGGTATATGTGCAAAAAAATAATATAGACCAAATTGATAACAATGTTGGTATTCAGAGGTAGAATCACATAAGATTTTTACTTTCCCAAGCTTTATAGTTACACAATACTTAAAACTTTTTTATTTTACTTAAAACTTTTACAAACAGCCTGCATTACCTTATTGAACAGTAAAAGCAAAATACACTTAACTCTTTGGAATTAAGAGGCACTGACAGCAGTGGGCAGGTTAGGAAGAAAGGGAGGGAGACTAGAGTAGGTAGACCAGTAAGATGACTGCTGCTGTAGCCCGGCATGGGCACATGTAATGTGTCTCTGGGGCATTTCACCACACTGATACTTTCATGACCAATCCTCGGCCACAGAGCTCTTCCACAAAGCCAACCTGACATGACTACAAGGTGCCAGGAAGATATGATAAGGTCAGATGCCACTTTTACTGCTTCCACAGAAATGGTCACCAAAACCCTTAGCACCAAATGTCACCAGACAGAACCTTATTACTGTATGAACCGTATATGATACCAATGGGACTTTCTTGGTGGTGCTCTTCATGGAGTTCTCCAGGCAAGAATACTGGAGTGGGTTGCCATTTCCTTCTCCAGGGGATGTTCCTGACCCAAGGATCAAACTCCCATATACTATGTATTTCGGATTAGGCTTTTTTATTAAATATATATATATATATATATATATATATATCAGCAATAATAAGCTCAAAATAGTATGTTTAATGAAAAATTAGGAACTTCTGTGGGGGT